>VWZO01017591.1:1490-93288 GCA_013396975.1 Bucco capensis
CCCTTCTAAAACTAAAGTTTCCGCAGGCTTTGCAGGCAATAATAGACAGCATATACTTTATTTACCTCAGAATGGGCTACTTTCTCTGTAACTCTTTGCTATTGTTAACATAGCAAAAGGCTCTTTAGAATTAAAAGAATTAATTGGGATGCAAAAACCAAAGATGAAAAGGTTTGTGTTAAATCACTGAGCTTTGTGTACATCTCTGGCATGCAAAACCAGACTGCACTCTAAATAAAGCACACTGCTGTTTCTGTAATATCTGCTGGTATGATTCAGTAACATGGAAAACAATTGGCAAAGAGGGAGTCAGCAAAAGATGGGGAAGCAACATTTTATTCACATCTTGATGCCAAGCTAGGATGAAAGATCACTATTTTTACTTACTCTTCTTTTGACAGGTAACTGATCAAGTTGCAGCAGCTTCTGGGCACAAGAACTTTAGCTGCACCACAAAGCTCTTTATCCATAATGTGGTGAGTACTCCATCAGCATGCACACCTCCTCATTAGCTAAAACTGTATACATTTTTCTGTCTTTGGTGTGAGTTCCTATTTCACTTACCTTGAAGTTCAATGGCCATCAGGCAGTTTATCACCATCATATTGCTGCCTTTGTACCTGATGTACACAAACCACACTTGAGCAGTAGGATGCTCATCAGGTAGATGATCACCTTCAGTCCTTCAGAAAAACACGAGAGTTGTGAGTGGAAAAATATCACCTCACTCATCTCTCTCATTCCACTGCAGGGAAGGCAAATGAGCCCTATGAAGATTTTGAGTGACCCTTCATCTTCAATTAATTAATCAAGTCCCGTTCTTTAAAACTTTATCTAGGCAGTTTGACCTTTTTTTTGTATATTTATGGTAAAAAGACTTTAGGAAAATAAACATTTTTCTCTCCCACTTCTGTTTTCTTTCTAACATATAAAGCCTCTCCCCATTTTGGAGATGGGAGAACAAAGTCAGTCATCCAAATTTCTTAAAAATGCAGTCACTTGGATCTTTTGATTTCTGTCTGGTTCAGATTTTCCACCTTCCTTCTGCTGATGCTCAGCTACTTCTGTTAACTCTCACCATTTCCTGTCAGCAGAAAAAAGGTTTAGAGATTATTCATCTCACTTCAGGAAGGAAAAAACACAAAACCTCTTTAAAATGCAGTGAATTTTTCTGCTCATTCTAACTGTGATTTTGTCACAAACCTCAGCTCACGCACAGGCTAGGCCAGGGCATAGCTTGACTAACCTTGTACAGGGCCCACAGTCGTCAGTTAGACCTAAACCACTCTTCCACCTTCATTTCATTGACCCTCATAGGGAAACATCTCAAGAGATTTTGGACTAGCAGCAGCTAGTTTCAGTTGCCAAACTGTCCTTCTAGATAGCAGCATTTGCATCCTCTCCAGCATAGTTACAAAAGCCCAAAGGGGCCAGTAGAAAGAGCCATTTGTTCCACCTTTTAGCTGATATGTGGAGAAAACACTGACCCACAGTTTTGGTCTGGGTGACTACTTTCCCTACTAATAGCTAATGGGAACTCCTATCCTTTCCCATCCTACTCTGAACAACAGCAGGTAGCAGAAGAGAGGATCCCAATGGCTTGTTCTTTCTTATCTTTGACTGTTAGGCTGGCACCTTAGGAAAACCACACGGTTCTCAATCCTCATGGTTAAGAAACAAAACAAAGACACAGGGAAATTCTTCCTTCTGCAGGGTGCTGTGTGATTTTATCTACCCAGAAGAAGGAAAGGGGATTCAGAGCAATCCTCTTGCTGTGGAGCTGCTTCCCTTTTATGGAGTGGAGCAGAGCTTCAGCTGTCACACAACACTGCTGTGCTCCAGCCAGTCACACACAGGATTGTCCCAAAAGGCTGGGATTTTAAAAGTACACTGGCCTTGAGGGAAGGAGCTGGCTGGCTGATACTCCTCAGGCTCTAGACGCGGGGTGGTGGAAAGGCTTCAGCCGTTCAGCCATTGGCAGGTCCAGCACAGAGTCAAGTCAGTTGCTATTTCAGGGAAAGGAAAGGCAACTGCTCCCTGGGGGGAATGACTGCACCAGCTCAAGGCCAGGAATAGGCTGAGATTTTTAACATTTTTTTCCCCTACACTTCAGGAAAAGCTAACACACAATGTTCATTGCAGGGATCGTTTCCTGAGGGTGATGTGTGCTCCCTGTCCCTCAGGTCACTTTCCAGTGTGTCACATCCTTCTGCACAAGGGAGAGCAGGAAATGGCAAACTCCCAGTATGAGGCAAAGCATTCCCATCACAGCAATTGGTCCACAAGAGCTATAAATTGGTCTCCTCCAGAAACAGATCAAAATCTATCTTTGGGGAGGTTGGCTGGCAAGAGAAGGTAGGTTTGAACTCATATTTCTTACAGTCTCCCAATACTGTATTAGGAAAGCTTTTTCAGGCTTTGGATTGATGTATTCCTTTATTGTTGGGGAGATTTTTGTCTAAAAGCTGGAGCTGGTTTTGCTTTCCTTTTTTGCTGGCATAAATCACTGTATTCAAAAGATATGCATTCCTGTAGAGCTCATGCTATATACCGAATGACTGTTCTAACTGGGGTGGGATGGCTGCTGTTATTACCTGAGGCCTTTGTCAGCAAGAAAAGCTGGAGGACAAATTGTTAAAAAGCTACAGGAATTAATATATTTAATGATCATCACATTGATTTGTTGTTAAGTTGCTGATGAGATGCTCATTGTTCATTTCAGTGCTGGTATAAGCTTAGTGTAGGTCCTTAAGCCTTCAGCTTCATTTCTGGCTGTAGCATTACAAAACAAGAGGGCATTGCCTCCAGCTAAGAGAAGCAAAACGAATAAAGTAGCTCAAACAACCTGATGGTAACAAGAGAGATGAGGGTCATTATACTGAAAGACATAGGGGGAGGTCCTGAAGGATCCTGTACCAGGTGGGTTAGGACAAATGCAGTGAGAATTATTCACTTACACACTTCAGGATGGAAAGTCTCTTTCTGGTAGAAGGTTTCCTCCTTTGCAAATACAGGGATTCTGCAGAATGAAAACCCCAAGGATCCTAAGTATATAGCATGTGTGTGTGTGAGGGACCAGGTACTTCCAGTTCCCACAGAACAGAAGACTTAGAAGTGGAAAAAGTGGCTGCAGCAATTAATAGTTTTGCTTAGTTGGCTCTGGGACAGAGTGTTTCTGCTACAGAGATTATTTTAGCTATGAGGACATTATGTACTGCCAGACTTTGCTAGGTGCAGAGGCAGCATAGTCTTGTGCACAGTGCAGTGTTGTGGAGCACAGAAGCTCTGCTCCCACCAGACAGCTGGTGATGCTGCATTACTCCTGTTACCCCCCTTGCCTCAGTCTCCCTGTCTGTAAGCAGCGTTAAGGATACTTGCTTCCTTTGTAAACCACTTTGGGTGGTTTGGTGTAAACCACTAGGGCAACCTACAAATGCTTATTGGAACATTCTCCCCTCCTGACAGAGAACAGAGAGCAGAGATTGCCTAGCACTGAAACCCTGAAGATTCATGTAAATCCTAACCTAGCCTTTTCTGTTTCTGGGCAGAGGCCATGGAGAGGAGTGGTGCTGCCTCTCCCCACACACCAGACCCCACACACCACTTCCACTTAGTGCTGCTGGATCAGAGGCAGAAGCTGCGTGGCCAAATTGCTCACCTTCACCAGGTGGCTCACCAACTCCACAAGCTCCAGAGGAGGTCCCTGATGGCCAACATCGGGGGAAACACCCTGACTGCCGCAGGGGCTGTGACAGCCATCGTGGGTCTGGCCCTTAGCCCTGCCACCCTGGGAGCCTCTCTGCTGGCCTCAGCTGTGGGTCTGGGCCTGGCCACTGCTGGGGGTGCTGTCAGCGTCACCTCTGACCTCTCCTCTGTGCTCTGCAATTCCCGGGAGCTGAGAAAGGTGCAGGAAATCGCAGTGACTTGTCAGAAGCAGATGAGGGAAATCCTCGGCTGCCTGGAGTTCGTCCGCCGGGGCCAGGACCCAGGGGATCCCGTGCTGTGCCAGGCAGAGAAGCGGGCCTCCATCTCGCTCTACAACTCCATCTGCTTCATGGTCTTCTGTGGCTCCCACAGCTTCCTCGTCCCAGAATACACCAAGGAGGTCACAAAAGTAAGCCAAGCTGTGCTGAAGGCCAAAATCCAGAAGCTGGCTGCCAACCTTGAGATGTGCACTAGGGCAATGGATGAAATCTGTGAACTTCTTGAGTCTAGGACAGAGCTTTCCCCATGTACAAGGAGAGTCAACTTGGGTGCTAAAACTGCTGCTGAAATCCCAAGAGCATCCAGCTGAAACAGAGTTTGGCACATAACTAAAACTGGGCTTGGAAACATGACACTGTTAGTTGTAACCATTAGCACTGCTGCCTGGTGCTATCGTAATAGTGGTGGGGCTAATTCACACAGGTGCACACATCTCTCATGTGCCTTGTCTGTATCTGAACAGAAACTCCTTCCTGAGAGGAAGCTAAAGCTTCCACACCTACATCCATCTTTCAGTAGCCATCCAATCCAGTCTGGAGGTTACAGTGGGCACGTGGACTACTACATACACAGCAGCAGATTCCAGAGCCTGAAGGAAGGCACAGGAAGCTGTTCCTCAGACCTGTGTTTCCCCAACCATCTCCCTGGCTCTGCTTGCCCAAGGCAGCAAAAAGAAGCATGTCAGGAGGCTGGTGAATTCCCTGGTGCTGACTGAACCTGCTTTGTAAATATGAGTGGTAGAAGGGCTGGGGTACCTGCAAAAAGCCAGCACTTGCCAACTTCCAGTAAAGCACAGTCCTGTTACCAAGGTACATCTGGAAAGGCTGTTGAAGGAAGCAGCTCCAGATATGACAGATTGTGTGGATGGCTTATCACCCCAGGGTGAAGTAGCAGGACCAAAAATGGTTATTCCTTTTGAAGACACCTCTCCAGCCTAAGAACTGTGATGTTTATGTTCTATTTATTTACATAGGATTGTTTTAAGGTTTTGATGTTGTATTTGAATATGTATGGTTTGTTTGTTCATTTTTTATTATTATTATTATTTTTAAAAGAAAAATTCTGCTCCAAAAGAAAGCAGCTGTTCTTAGAGGCAAAGCAAGTCTGTGGCATGTGAGAGCAAGTTACCTGTTCTTTGGCTGTGAGGGAGGGGAAACTCCACTGTAGGAAAAGGAAAGCATGGCCTGAATGCTGGTAGTTATAAAGCAGGTGAAACACAGTCAACCAATGACAGATATTAGGAACAAAAACAGGGAGAAGGAGAGGTCAGGGAGCCTGGAACCAGAGCCTGCCTCAGGGCACTGGTGGAAGAAAGCATGGGTTGATGTTACTGGTCTGAGCTGTGATGAGAGCACATCAGAGGGACAGAAGTGCCACTCTCCATGCAGCTGAGCAGCTTGTGAGACCCACAGTGGTCTATCTGTGAGGAAGGAGGCTGCACTCATGGAGACCTAGGCATACTCCTGGCAATGCTTACCAGGGAAGGCTTTATGTTAACAAAATATATACTGGAACTAATACTGGGGAGGGGTGAAAAGGAGTAGGATGATTCAGTGGCAGAGCACTTATGAAGTGGGAGGAAGGGACCCTGTTTCAAGTAACTGCTCTGGTAAATATACCCTTCATGATTTTTGACCCCTCAGTGCCTCAATTCTCTAGAAATGGGGATAGTAGCACTTCCCTACCTCACAAAGATGTTTCTGGGACAAATACTGAAAAGTGCTCAAGTACTGTGATGATGGGGATCAATTCCCTGAAGAGGTACAAGGAAGAGACCCCTGAAACTAGCTTGAGATGACTGACTACAAGAGTTAATGAAGGGATAATTCCACCTCCACAAGTGTGCCCCAGCAGATAGGGGAAACACTGTTGCAGATGCATGAATCAAAATGATAAGTAAAAAACCACTCTGTAATTCTGTAACACTGAGCAAACTCTTAGGAAGGGGAACACTCAGTCTCACAGAGCTTGAATCCTTGTCCCTTTTGTCTCTTCTTTGCCTGACATCGATGTTTGTTTTTACACACAACAACAAAAACTTTAGTCCCTCAGAGTGTGACTCAGATGTTTGTAATGCCTGTGCTTGTCAGCCAGAAATGAACAAGTACACTGCTGGTTCGATTAAATGAATACAAAGCCCCTTTGTGTCAGTGTCTCTCTGCACACCTCCATGTGATTGCATTCCTGCCCCCGGCTCACCCTGCTTCATTTCCTGTTCCATAGCCAGGGAATCCATAGGAGCAGCTAGATGTGTTCAGAAGGTGAGAATGAAAAGTGAGGTTATCAGTTCCATGCCACACAGCTGACATTTGTGGAAGAGTCTATGCATTTGGATCTGTATGAGTGCCTGTCCTGGTGTGCACATTAGCCCATGTTCACTCTGGATGTTGGTCTCTGACATGCCAACGTTGAGGTGGATATGTGTGAGCATGGAAGTGTCCATCTTGTCTTACTATGAATCCCTTAGGAAATAGCTGGCATTATACATGCACTAAAATTAATCTGCTGGGGATTCTTCCACCCGTCTCCCCTCCAGGGAAGACTGAGCTTGTAACATGCACTAGGGCCATGAATATATTTGGTCAAAAGCCAAGCCTAACACTCCTTGAATGAAAGATTCTAAGCCCCGCCGAACCCCGCCCGTTCCCGTCGCTCCCTGTTGAAGTGCCTGCAGCTCCCAGCGTGCTCTGCTCTGCTTTGCTCTGCCCCGCCCGGGAGGGGAGGCCCCAAAATGGCGGCCGGTGAGGTTGAGGGAGGGCAGGCACAGGAGCCGGAGGCAGTGATGGAGACAGAGCCGGAGATGGAAGAGCCACGGAGCTTCAAGGACCTGGTAAGGTCGGGGTGGAGCCGCTGCTCCGTCTCGCGGAGTGCCTTTCTGCCGTCGACGAGGCGGAGGAAGCGGAGCCAGGCCGTCGCGTCCGCCTCCAGGCCGAGCGGAGCCGCCGGTGCGCAGGGTCGGACACGTGGCGCTGCCTCTGCCCGCGGCCGTGGTGCTGTGCCCCGGCGCAAGGGCTGGAGAGTCAGGCCTTGCTCCGCTGAGGTTGTCATCGCTGTTCCGTTCTGTGGTCCTCAGCCCGCCGCCTGTGTTTTCTGCTGTGTTAACTTGCCCTGGCATTTTGCTTTTTACTTCATTCTCGTGGGATGCTCCCAGAGGGGAGGAAAGAGCTCAGTGTGTGTGGAAAGTTCCCTGTGTAAACTAGGGGGGAAACGACTAGTCTCTTACGGATAGTAGGCACCCCTAATGCTTTTGAACAGGTGTATGAAGTTGCCGGTGCTGGTGCGGATCACCGTGAGCAGCCAGCCCTTCCCTGTGGGTGCACTGAGGGCCTGATGGGGTCTGTGTTTGCTGGAGATGAGTTTGGCAGTGCGGCAGCATGTATTTAACTTTGTGGTTTAGTTTAGGTCTGTTTGATGATGTCTGTTTCCCTTTTGTCACTAATGCTCAGGGAGTGACGGATGTCCTGTGTGAAGCTTGTGACCAGTTAGGATGGAAAGTGCCAACAAAGATCCAAGTTGAGGCTATTCCAGTGGCTCTCCAAGGTGAGGACTGTGCTTCTCGTTTTTTAAAGCAAACAAACAGAAAATCACTGTGAAGCAGGAACAAAGCAATGTAGTGACAGAATGGGTGTAAACTTTCAGTGTCTGCTCTTTCCTAGTACTTAACTGTTGTCAGACTCTTACTCCATGTATAAGACTCTCTTGAAAAACAAACAAAACTAAGATTGCATTCCTGAGTTGTCTCCAGTTTAAGCCCTGTTGGCAGTACTTTTTTATCAGCTGTAGGGTGTAGGAGGTCAAAATAGATTCTACTGATGATTTCTCCTGTGTTACCTTCATTATTTTTGGGCAGAGGACTTACTGCCATAATCCTTCCTGCAGCAAACTGGTTTAGATTGATTTAGTTTTTGCTCTCCTTGCTGCTTCTTGTAGGCAGAGATATTATTGGACTGGCAGAAACTGGCTCAGGAAAAACAGGAGCCTTTGCACTGCCAATTCTTCAAGCCCTGCTGGAAACACCTCAGCGATTATTTGCTCTTGTCCTCACACCAACGAGGGAGCTGGCCTTCCAAATCTCAGAGCAGTTTGAAGCTCTTGGATCCTCTATTGGTGTCCACAGCAGTAAGTAGCATTGTGATGTTGGAGCAATTTTCCTGAAGACTGAAGTTTGTCAGCTCTAGATTGCAAGGGAAAAAGTAGAGAGTGTTTTTGTGGAGGGCTGAACAAAAAGTGAGAAAAGCTTGTGATGCTGGAGGACAGAGATCTGGTATCAGGCTTGGCAAAGAAAGACTCTGTGGTCTTTCCTCATGGAGTAGTCTGCAGCTGTTCTGCATTTTATGTCTGAACAGTTAAAAGATGAAAGTAGAAGAGAATCTTCTCAATAATAAGTGTGTGTCCGGTGCAATTGCATAGAACTCTATTTTCTAATGTGTAGTTTAATCTTTCCTTCAGACTGTCTGTATTGGTTCCTTAGATATTCTCTCCAAACAGAAAAGGTTTGTGGGTATTTGTAGAGCTCCTAAATTTCTGCAGCCCAGTCAAGCTGTGAGGAACAGATTCTGCCTGTGGCTCTTCAGCTCTGAAAATAAAATATCCAGGGCCATAAGGACTTGATTCTGTGGTTTAAGAGGCCTGGGAAGGTCAGGTGTGCTAAAATAGAGTTCTGGTAAGGATAAGTAGCCTGTTGTTTGAACAGAGTTGTTGTGGGTGGCAGGGAGTAGGAGGAAACACTGAGGTTGCCAGGGGCTGGCTGGTGCTAGGCTGAGAGAGTCACTGTGTTCTTCGTCCTGCAGCGGTGATCGTGGGTGGAATTGACACCATGGCTCAGTCTCTGGCCTTGGCCAAGAAACCACATGTCATAATTGGTAAGTGAAGGTGCTGGGGGGATGAGGTGTGAGTATTATCAAACTGCAGTTGTCCAGTGGAAGAGTCCTTCCCACAGAGCAATCTGCCTTTACTTTTTTGGGCAAATAATTCCACTACTGTAACGGATGACTCTCTTGCCTCTTTGGATCTTTTCCTTTGCTTTCATTCTAAGTTGACTCTGGTGATTTTGTTGGTAGCAACCCCTGGTCGTCTGGTCGATCACCTGGAGAACACCAAGGGCTTCAACCTGCGAGCTCTGAAATTCCTGGTGATGGATGAGGCTGACAGGATCCTTAACATGGATTTTGAGACAGAGGTAGGAACTGCATAAAATAAGAACCTGGAACACCAGATGAATCCCTTTAAAACAGCTTCATACAGTCACAGAGTAAACACTGAGATGTTCTGTAGAAATTAATGGCAAATTGTAACTAAGATCTAATAATTGCACGCAAGTCTGTGGTGGGAGGAGAAGTGTTGTGCAGGAGAACTCAGAGTTCTGCAAAGCACTAGCAAGACGAGCCATTTTGTCCCTGAAATCTGCTGGGTTCTCTGGAGTGCCTGACATTGATGCAGTTGCAGTGGAACACGATCACACATGTGTTCCTACAGCTGTCCAATGTTGGACAGAGTTCATGCTGACTAGTCTACAAGCTATCGGTGCACATCTTCTGCTTACAAGAAGGGAAATTTGTTCATACTGTGAGTCACTTGTATCACTCTTCATTTGAATGCTCACTGTATTGGGAGGAGGCTTGTGTCGTATTTAGCATTTCCATTTCCTTTTTATTTTTACAGGTGGATAAGATACTAAAAGTGATTCCTCGAGACAGGAAGACATTCCTGTTTTCTGCTACCATGACCAAGAAGGTGAGAGCAAAATCCTCTGCTTTAGTTCTCCTTCCATCAGACTATATTGTTGACAGGATGGTATGGTACAGGTTTCTGACAAGATTTCTGTCCATCTAGCACTAACTTACATGATTCTTCCCAGGTTCAGAAACTCCAGCGTGCTGCTCTGAAGAATCCTGTGAAATGTGCTGTTTCTTCCAAGTATCAGACAGTTGAGAAGCTGCAGCAGTACTACATTTTCATCCCCTCCAAATTCAAGGTAATGCCACTTCTGTTTCTTCCCTCCTCCAATTGTCTTTTCTTGCTTTTCCTACCTCAGCCCAATATCTTGTCTTTTTTCTCTGGCTTATGCTTAACTCTTCATGTGCCATATGTGATTATATATTTTTTTTTTCTCTGTTTCTTTTCAGGACAGCTACCTAGTTTATATTCTGAATGAACTAGCTGGCAACTCCTTCATGATCTTCTGCAGCACCTGTAACAATACTCAGAGGACAGCCTTGCTGCTGCGCAACCTGGGCTTCACTGCTATCCCTCTCCATGGGCAGATGAGTCAGGTATGGCATACCCCACAGGAGGGAGTGGGCAAGAAGACCTGTGGCCTGGGGAGTGGGCTGCACCATGCTGAGTCACACCTACCTGGCAGAGAGAGTATTGCACAGCTAGTGGACTCAACTGATCCAGAGAGATTTAACTGATACGAATGCTGCCACTGAGCCTGTAATGGTTCAGAAAAAAATGAGAGAAGTGAGATTTCCGAGTACTTTCTCCGCCAATTCATCAATAGCAGTGTTTCAACAAGAGCTCATTAACTCTAATGAGTATTACTCTCTCATGCCCTTGTTGTCCTCCTCTCTTTCAGAACAAACGCTTGGGTTCCCTGAACAAGTTCAAGGCAAAGGCACGTTCCATCCTGCTGGCCACTGATGTGGCAAGCAGAGGTTTGGACATCCCACATGTAGATGTGGTGATAAACTTTGATATTCCTACGCACTCTAAGGTAAGCTAGACTATGCCAGCTGAGAGCTGCTGGTCACCAGGAGGCTTAGTGAAGCTAGACAAAGGAACAAAGGGACCTTTTCTCTGTTCTGTTGCCCAGTTCTGTAGATTAAACAATGTAGTTGAGCCTCTGCAGCTGAGGTGGTGTCTGGGTTTGGTTGGGTGACCTCATCTGGATTGTAGAGCTGATGCCATAAGTGGAGAGGAAGTGAGGGGTGTTCTGTGCCTCTGTATTTCTGCTCTGAGTATGTGCTTTCCTATGTTACATTAAAGGCCGTCTAGAGTTTGAAAATAGTTTTAACACATTACTAATTTCAGGTAGTCATCTCTGTTCCTCTGATCCAGGTCTGCCTTCACACTTTCAACTGTTTTAAAAAAATTAAAATTCTCCCATTGTGTTCAGTGAGGATTTGATCAAGAAATATGTCTTCGGTTTCACCTTCAAATCACAATAGTACAGCAAACTAGAAAAAAAAGCTACTACATAATAGTGTTATCTTAAGGGTGTGACTGTTTCCCAGCCCAGTTTCAGAATCGTACCATTAGTATGCTTTTCAGGAATTGCTATTGTTCCTTGTGAAGATCAAAGATAACTCCCCATTGCAAACAAAAGAGTGTGTCAGTGCTTTCTGATTTTGACATTGTAAAAGGACAAAAGTTAAAAAATTGTGGGGGCAGCTTCCTCTCTAACCCTGTCACAGAACACATCCTCTCTCAGCTCTGTAGATCTTGCAGGGAGGAGGGAGTATTGTAATTTCCATAATGTAGTATAAAACCTGGAAAACAGCCTGGAACCATTTAAAGAGAAGATGCTTAATAGATCAGACACTTCCAAATTGTTCTCATTCATCCTTTCTTTTGTTGTGTTTGTCTGGAAGGCAGACTGTGTAGAGTACTAGGTCCCGAGAGTGAACAAGCAGGCATTGGCTCACTATTAGCCAAGGAAGTGATAGTTCACTGGAAAAGGCATGTATCACAGATTTTATCCTGCAGTCATAGATAATCAGAGCTGATGGATTCCTTCTAAAAGGAGAACAAATGTTAACGCCAAAGATATGCCTCCATAAGCCAGCATCTTCTCAAATCCTAATGCTAAAGAGTCCTGAGTATTTTGGCCTGACTGGATTTTCTCCCCATTTTCTTGTTCTTTCCTAAAGAAAAAAAAAAATCTATGGACTCATTTCCCATAATTTCTGCTCTGTTTTTCAGGATTACATTCATCGTGTTGGGAGAACAGCTCGAGCTGGCAGATCTGGCAAATCTATCACCTTTGTCACACAGTAAGTGTTCAAACGTGGCAGATTTATTCTTCCCAGCTGTTTCACAGCAGAAAAATCTGACCTCATCCAGGGTGAGAAGAAAATACTCCTTTTTCATTTTGAGGTGTTAGTTGGATTTATGTAGTTAAAAGGGAGAGGATTCCAAGCCCAGGGTCAGGGGAGAGAAAGGTGGGCTGGAGATGAGGGGCAGTGCCTGTGGATGGTGACTGGGCAGCCCTCTCCAGAGGCCAATCCAGGCTGGGCTCTGTCTCTCCTCAGGTACGATGTGGAGCTGTTCCAGCGCATTGAGCACCTGATTGGCAAGAAGCTGCCAGCATTCCCCATGCAGGAGGAGGAGGTCATGATGCTGACAGAGCGTGTGGCTGAGGCCCAGAGGTTTGCTCGGATGGTGAGTGCTGGCTCTTGTCCCTCTGCTCCCTGTTGTCAGCTGAGTTTTCTCAGATGCCAGAATTCCTGGTCAATATCCTGGTTGTGTTGCAGGAGCTGCGGGAGCAAGGGGAGAAGAAGAGATCTCGGAATGATAATGATGATGACACAGAAGAAGCTCTTGGTGTCAGGAATAAGGTGGCAGGTGGGAAAAAGAAGAAGAGGAAAGCCTTTTAGTTCAGTGTTTGGACAGACATTTTACTTTTCTCCCTGTGGCTGCATGAGCTTAGTCAGAACAGTCTACCAAGCCATCTCCAGTGGATTTTGTTTTCAGAACTCCGTGTGAAATTGGGCAGTCCACCTGGAAAACAATCTCCTCTCTTCTGCCTCACCACTTACAGACTGAGCTTGCCCATTGTAGTACCACAGGCACAGGACCAGTCTTCCTTTCAGAGACACCAGACCATCATTTCTGAACCTGAAAGGGGCTGTGGTCTAGCCCTGTTCCTTCACAGAGGTGCAGTGTGAGTGGAGCTTTCCCACTGCTATGATCTGTCTTCACTACCCAAACTCAGTGACTGCCTCTGGGATCACAAGAAAAAAAAAAATAAGTTAAAAGAAGCATCTGAGTTCCGACAGCACAGCTGTGAGGCCTTTGCCTAGTTAGAGGACATGTGGAGAACTTCAAATATATCTTGCTTAATTTTAAATCCATCTGGTTTTCTTTGTCTTGTCACTGACCTGTTCCAGCTCCAGTGGAAGGTTTTCTACTTAGGTCAATTATAGCAGCTCAGGTGTGACATCAATACCTTAGATATGTCAGATGAGGAGTGTCCTAGCACAGAGAACCTATTTTGGTAGGATTAGGCTATTCGCTTCCTGGAATTCAATTTAGAATCTGCAATGATTGGCAAGATAAACGACAGGTCAGATTTGGGGGGTTTTTTGTCTGATTCTTGTAATGCTTAAAAACCACCACAAGAGGGTAGTGCTAACATGGGAAAGCAGCTCACGAGCTGAGTTGTGAAGAAATTGTCATAGAGGTTCTGTGTTTCCCTGTTTATTCCTCTGTCTTAGGCAGGATTCAGTGCCATGTAAGTAGATTCTTGCAGGAATGGGATAAATTTACTTCTCATATCAAACCAGAAAGTGAGTGGTAGTTTCCGATGGCAATAACAGTTTTCACACAGGACATTTCTGCTGGCTGACAGAGAAGGGTGAGAAGCTCTTCTGTGATCACAAAGCATAAAGAGTTTGTCTGTTAGCACCACTCATAAACTATGTGAAAAACTGTCCCAAGTGATTCCTTTTTAGAGCGAAATGGAAATCAGGAACTGCTGCAGGGGTCAGGATAAGCGCAACGGTTATTTTATAATGTCAGCATAAATTTAATGTACACATGTGTGTTAGAATGCTTTGATGCTTTTGTTTGGAGCAGTACATTTTGCAGAATATGGTTAAAATTAAGAGGAGGATGTTTTTAAAATTTCTTACTTAGAAGAGTTTTGTTGTCTTCAGGAGAAGCAAGCAAACTCTGGTACAAGAAGAGTCCCAGCATTTACTTTGCCCTTTTTTTTGTAGCAATTGACTCAAATTTCCTGGATCCTTTCAAGTCTGACAGCTTTTGAGCAGTCTAAGCTCAGTGTCAGAGAAGTGAGAATACAGATCTTAGGTACGTTGACTGTCTTGCCACTTAGTAGGATCAAAGGTTTTATGTCTCTCCTCTGCAGCTGCAGGAATAACAGAGGAGAGAAGTAAAAGGGCACAGAGCCTCCTTGAGAGCTCCTGAACAGCTGGCCACCTCCTTTGGTTTGGAATGACAAGCCCTAGAAACTCTTGGCACTAGAAAAGCAAAGGTCTCCCCATACCCACATCCTCCCTGGTGCCTCACCTGCCACAGGTATGTGCATTCAATTTCAACTCAAAATGCCTCAACAGGTTGGAGGGGCAGGAAATAGTTTCTCAGTGTGACTCTGCCATGAGAGCTGAAGTTGTTTATATAACTGAAGTGGAACAGGGAGTGTCTAAAGATGTATTTGGTCAAAACAGAATTTGCAGCCATGCTAAAGCAAAATCTGTGTCTTATCTAATGAAACATGAGGGGAAAAGAATGGAGAGAGACCTGTCCTGACTCTGGATGAAAGACAGCTCAGAAAATACCAGCACTGGTATGTGTGTGGCTGCATACTTCCATACAACTGATGCTAGTGTGTTTGCTCAGTCAGGAGGACTCTTGAGGGGCAGCTCTGAAGCACACAGCAGGGAGCTGAAGGGAAGGATTAACCTTGGACTGACGTAAGGTAAGATTGGGCTAACAAAACTTGACATTTGTTTTCGTGGTTGAAACTCAAGCTTCAGCAAAAGTTGTATTCTCCCTACTGAGAAGATGATTGTTTATATACTTGCAATACAGATTTTTAAATATTGCTTTGTAGCTTTGGTTTTTCTTACTGCTTAGGTGACTACCTTGGGCAGTAAAGAATGGGGAGATAGTCTTCCATTTCAGTGTTTTAGAGCTAGCAGAAGTGAGACAATCCTTTGGAGGGGAGGAGTAAAATTAAATACTGATATCTCTGGATAACTGACCTCAAGATCAGCAAGGATAGCTGCAAAAAGTAGTAGTCCCTGCAACCACACAGTGGTCCAGAGCAGAAGCTGTGCTGGGTTGCCCTGTCTGGAATGGATTTGGCTGTCTCAGTTCCCCAGTGTCATCTAGGGACTACAAGGGAAGACATGGGCAGGAGAGCACATGGGAACCAAGGTGAGGAATCCAGGGCTTTTTTTTTTTGTTTTGTGAGCTTAAGTTGGCTTAAAGAAATCCTGAGGAACACAGCCTATGCAAGGGCCTGGCAGCCTGCCTTCCTCCTGCCCCAAAAAAGACACGAGCAAGAAGAAGAGCGAAGTATGATGACTTCCTAGCAACAACTTTAAGCTGTGCTGAGGAGAGGCTGAGTTTGGGAAGGAAGGGTTGGAGTAGGAAGTGATTGGGAGCCTAGAGGGCCTCAGCTGACAAAGCAGGACTGAAATTAGTAAACATTTCCAGTTTAGCTAATCACTGAAGCAGGAGAATATCCAGCATATTTAGAATCCCTTAGAAGTATTTAAGAAGGAATGGAATTGTTTGCATGACCTGTGAAAGACACAGGCATTTAGTATTGATGTGAAGTTGTGGTTTGCATGCAGTGGCATGTGAGGAGCTTCTGTGAACATTCCAGTGAGCTAAGGAATGGGAATGGTTGCTTGCTCTCTGGCCCAGGGATGGAGACAGCCATGCCTCCAGTGCGGTATCCCTAAGGATCCTTCAGATATAGAGCCTTATGATAATGACAGTAGCACTTTCTCTCTGCTTCCAAAGCCTTCCTGAAGATGACAATCAAGTCTAGGTCACGTTTCATGGTAGGATGTTTGTTGGACTGTGCCAAGGTCATGCCCAGTTGTGCAACAGGAGACAGTGGCACTGTGCAGTCTTCAGCTGCTGGCACTGTAGGTCCTCAGGGAGGGGTGGATGCTCTTGGAGCTTGTTCAGCAGTTTTCCAGGGAAGCATTTAGAAGCCTGAGGTATGTTTACTAGAGGTTGATACAGAGTAATTTTGTGTGCCCAAAGGGAAGAGGACTATTTTTATCTTTGTCTTCTCTGCTGGAGGATACTCCTTGTCACAGATAGGTACATGCTACTCCTCTGTTGCCTCTCCCTAAGATAAAGTCTAGGGATAGGACTGTCAAAAGTTTCTGCCTTTGCTTCAGCTTGGTGCTTGCGAACAGTCCCTGAGGAAAGGGATTTCTATGCAAAAAGGGGGAGATGTTTTATCTTCCTTTCAAATCCTAGCAAAGGCAGAAAAAGAACTGCCAACCCTCTCACAGAGACTGTTCCTTCTCTCCATCACTTCCTCTTTGCTATTTGATGTTGTCAGAGAAGGCAGGGGCTTTTGGCATGTGTTTCCTATGTGGACTGATTTAAGTCCCCTTTAATTCTCTTCAGGATTTTCACCCACAAACACATCTCTTTGCAATAGCAAATAGCAGAACTTGCTCTGCAGGTCATCTCTGTGAGGTGAAGGAAGGATAAGGTTGACTTTCTTTGGCTATCCTGGCTTTCCAGAAGAAAATTTTTTCCTTTTCCTGCCCAAATCTCTCCCTCTCACAGTACATGAATGTCCTGTAGCAGGACTTGGGGCATTTAGGAGCCAGGAAGAGAAAGAGGTTGGCCAAAATCTCTTCATTTAAAGAAGGGGAGCTTCTTTGAGAGGAGGCAGCAATCAAGACTAAAAGCAAAGCACAGCACAGCACTGTTTAATACTAGAAATGTGTATTTTGTTCCTGAGACTGAAAATAGCAGGGAGCATAGCATGCAGTTTGGAAGAGCTGATCATAGAATCACGGAATCATTAAAGTTAGAAGAGACCTCTAAGATAAGATCATCAAGTCCAACCATCTACCTATCACCACCATGCCATGTTTTTAGATAATATTTACTTTTTGATGCTACACTTTCTGTTTTCAAAGAGAAAGGATCCAAGCCAGACAGGGACTTTGCTTTCAGAGCCAGAGCAGAAGGGTTTCAGGGACAGGACCCCCAGGAGAAAGCCACATGTCCCTTAACCAAAAATGACTCCGTTCCTCTTTGTGGCAGAGGACTCTGAGCTGGCTGCCTGGGCTGCAGACCTGTAACCTCTGTACCAGACTCTCTCCAGGGGTGTCATAATGTTAAGAGCTGAACTCATAGGATTCTGTGATTCAGAGACAAAGGCAATGGATGGGGGCAGGACAGGGTGGAGGCTGCTGTAAGGTGAGCTCAGTATCACTGTGATAAGTGCTGGCAGGAGCATTTTTTCAGGGAGTGAGGCTGTTCTGTTGTCAGTGTACTGCACAGGTAACTAAGCAGAAGGAATTACAACACAGCCAAGACCAGTCACCAAAAATAAACATGCTATTTAGAGACATTCCAGAGAACCAAGCACCATCTCTTCCCAGACATCCATTTGCTTTATTACTTGACTCAATAAAAGATCCCAGCTCAGTCCATGAACCTCCCAGAGGTGCTCTCTCCCCAGATCTGGCTGAGAGGGCTGCAGTGCCTTGGAATACCAAGTTGGTCACTTTAGGGTCATGTCTCCTGTCTGCTTCTCCCTGAGGTCCAGCCTTTCAGTCTGTACCCCCCAATGTGACACGCAAGATTTAGCACTGACCTTGGTCTGCATACCAGTCCTTGGTGGTAACTCTAAAGCTTAGGTCTTACCACTGCTAGAAGCAGGCAGTGTCTGCTAAATATGCTGTTAGTGTCAGAAAGTGCAGCTACTGAGAAGAGCTTCGCTGAAAGTAAAATCCCTGAACAGAACTACTTCTGTTCTAACTCAAACCAGGCCACAGGTGAGGTCATGAACACGTTGGAGATAGCTGGGTGTTGGATGGGACTGTGCCTGAAGGTGTGTCAGGAGCAAGGGGGGAGAGTTTGTCATTACTTTCACTCATTAACTCTTTGGGAGCCACAGCCTGGACAAGGTGACTCAGGTCTTGTGAGCTGTGCCTTCAGAGAGCAGCGCTGGGCTGGAGTGAGACACAAGGAGAGGCAAACTGCCCTCTCCAGGAGAGGAGCTAGTGGCACAGGAGGAAGGACTGAGCAGAGCAGACACATCCCCACCCACAGACATAGGACCCAGCAGGGGCCTCAAGAAAACTGCCTTTGGAGCTGGGCTTACAGTCCCTCTCCCTCCAGATGCAGTGGGCCCCTTTGGATCTCACCATCTGCTCATCTTCCACCTCCCAGCACAGCTATCAGGCACCAAAGCAGGGCAAGAGACAGCAGGCCTGGAGCAGGGAGGGGATACATTTGTTCCTAGGCACATCCCCACCCAGGGTGTCAGGACTCAGACAGGGCAGCACCTCCTGGGGCTGGGACCAGCAGCAGCTCCCTCTCCACCCCAGCGCCGGGTGAGTGAGTGTCCTGCTGACGTCAGGAGCCTTTCCTCATTTCCTGGCCCTGGGACTGCGTCCAAAGCCGTGTCCTGGCGTGGAGGAGAGGCGGTGGAACAGGAATAGGTGTGCCTGCCCCTCCTCCTCAGCGCTGCTCCTCCTCCCCAGCCCTCCAGCTGTTAAAGCTCCCAGAGCTGCTGAGCGCTGGGCTGACAGAGGTGGAGGTGACTCTGTTACTGGTGCTACTGGGAACTTTCCTCTTCCAGCTGGAGCCTCCCTGCTGCCTTCTCTGGGCAGGACATAGAAAGGTAAATTGAGGCAATGTCCTGTATGATCCAGGAGCAGAGCTGTCTTCTGTGGCTCTGGAGGGTGAAAGACCAGGGGCATGGGGTGTACAGCACATGGAGAATGCCTCCCAGCCTTGACTCAAGCATGGGATTGGCAGCTGGAGCTGAGGGAGTTATGGCAGATTCCTGGGAAATTATTTGAAGTTTGTGGCTGGATGGATGTGTTTTATGTGCAAGTATCAATGAGAGGAGGCTGAGGCTGGAGGGAGGAGACTCAGCACTAAAGTGAGCACCATGATTTGGGGTAAGCTGAGAAGTTACCACAGCACAGGCACCCCTGGGCAGACTGCAGAGCCCCTCAGAAATCCCAGGCACTTCTCAAGGTGCTGGATGAGTAGGCTCAGCTTCTGGAGGGCAGCACTGACCTGGGAGACAGGGAAGAGGCTCTTCATGCTTCATAGTACAGCTACCCTGGAAAAGAAAAGGGAGTAAGGATTGGCAGAATCAGTCCAGGTCCTTAAGGAGGGAAGGTTCTTTCCATTCTGACAGAGCTGACTCTGGCAAGCAGCACCTGTAGTAAGCACCAGTCAGGACTCAGGGCTATGGGTGTTCTGCCCTAGGGTCCCACACTGGCTCTCTGGGCTCTCGCCTACCTCCACAGCAGGGACTGGTCTGTATCTGCCAGAGCTGTGAACAGATAAGCTAATCTGGTTAGCAGCAAATGTCTGTGGATAAAATTGTAGCATTTGCTCTCCAGCTTTTCAGAAAGTTCATTATTTATTACTCACAAATGTCAAGATAAGTCTTAGTTATTTGTGCAAGAGGTCATAAATTCCCCAAATTTTATGAACAATGATTTGTGAAAGCTCCTGTATGTGTTGTTCAGTAATTCCATTCTCTCCTGGGAGCCCAAAGTTCCTGCATATTTGAATAATTTGCATTTTATTGTAGGCAGCTTTTTGAAGAGCTGCACATCTCCTTTTACACAGGGAGGTTAGAAGCTGGAAAAATCAGGTCACACTATGGCATATGTAGGGCCAAGAGTGGGTCTGTGAGACAGCAGGAACATGCTGGGTGTGTTGGAGATCTTCTCCATCTTTGCCTCTTTGACTTCTCAAACAGTAGCTTGGTGGTTACTTCTTGTGCAGTGCAGAGCATTAGCTCTGAGTTGTCAGGCTCTGGCTGGCAGAAGATACTATCCTTTGGAAGGCAGTGAGATCTTTGAGACAGTTCTTTTTGCTGTGCTGTCATGAAGGAGGAATATTAGTTCAGGGCACATGGTTGGTAACCTGTATTTGCTATTTAATTTAGACTGAGAAGAGCTATGCTGGGGGCATCCAGATTAGTTATCTGTATGGTAAAAGGGTGCTGAAGTTCCCCTTTGTTTATTCCCATAAACCAAAGCCAGACTGTTCCAGAGAAAAAAGAGAGGGAAAAGAATCAGGGTAAGGAGTTTCCTGTTCTGCACTGCTTGTCTCTGAACCTCACTGCCACAAGGTACTGATGTTTGAACTTGTCAAAAGAACATGAAGTATGTTATGACTAACATTGCTCTTGGATCACCAAAGCGACAAGGCAGCTCAGGCTTGTTGCTGCAGGGTACCAGGCTAAGGCCTCACCTCCTCCCTGCTTCCCAGGCTCCTACAGTATTGCACAAGGCATGGTGCAGAGGACACACAAAGTGAATTGTCTCTTGCTAAGGGGCTTGGCTTGCCCTCGATAGACAAGCAGTGCCAAACAAGGTGGCTTTGCTCTCACATGTCCTCAGCATTGTGGTGTCCTTGCCCAGTGAAGTGGTGATGGAGGTCTGTCTTGCCTCTCCTTCCCTGCTGCTGGCAGCACCCAGGTGGTTGGTACAAAAGTCTGTCTCTTCTTTTTCTACAGCTTTGGGGAGACAGTTCACAAAGAAGTTGCTGAAGGTAAGAGGATGACAGCATCACCTCCCCAAGGCTGTGGCAGCATCCATGCTGACTATTACCTGCTGTGTGACACGGAGAAGGCCTGGGGAATTGTCCTGGAGTCACTGGCTGCAGCTGGTGTCCTCATCACCATCTTCCTCATCTGCTCCCTCTTCTTCCTCATCTGTAAGGTCCAAGACAACAGCAAGAGGCACATGATCTCCATCTACTTCTTCTTTCTCTTGGGCACTCTCGGCATTTTTGGTCTCACTTTTGCCTTCATCATCAAGCTCAATGCCACGACTCGCCCCACGCGCTTCTTCCTCTTTGGAGTCCTCTTTGCTCTCTGTTTCTCATGCCTCCTCACCCAGGCCTGCAACCTCAACAAACTGGTGAGAGGAAGAAAGCCCTTCTCCTGGCTCGTATTGCTGCTCCTCATTTTTTCCTTTGCCTTGGTGCAAGTTGTAATCAGCATCGAGTACTTGGTCACCATGCTGGTGAACCAGAGAGACAGATTCCTGAACATGTCAAAAGAGGAGACCAACAAGGACTTTGTCATGCTTTTGATCTATGTGCTCTTCTTGATGGCTCTGACCTTCTTGGTTTCCATGTTCACGTTCTGTGGGTCATACAAAAGCTGGAAGAGGCATGGGGCACACATCTTTGTCACTGTCCTCTTCTCCATTGCCATCTGGGTGGTGTGGATCACCATGCTAACAAAAGGCAATGAGGTTCTAGGGCAGTCTGAGTGGGATGATCCTGTTGTGGCCATTGCTCTGGTGTCCAATGGATGGATTTTTCTGATCATGTATATTGTCCCTGAAATTTGCTTCCTGACTGCCCCTCTGAAGCTAGAGGACTACCCTCCAGAGAATGACTTGTGCCAGCCCAAGTTCATAAAGCAGGCGACTGGAGTGGACAACCGTGCTTACAGCCAGGAGGAGATTGTGCAAGGTAGGATGAGCAGCTTCACTGTCCCCCAGCCCTAAGCACACCTGCACCACTCAGGAGCTAGCAGGGGTAGGAGAGCCACAAGAGAAGATTTTATGCCCTGGGGTCAGACCTCCAGGTTTGTGCCAGGAGAGCTGAGGAAGGCTGTGCTTTCCCAGGGAATACTGCAGGGGGGGGTCTTGTGTGTGCAAGTGGGAGGGATTTGGCTGGTGATGATCAGTCACTGTGAGGCAACAGGAGTTGTCTAAACTCCAAGGCCGCCTAGGCCCTGTTATTTACAATACCATTCATTCCTGCTTTCATAAGGAAATATTTCATATCACCCACCTATGGTTTTAACCCACTCCTGCCTGCACATTGCATAGTTTGATCTGTTTAAGAGCAGCTGCTGATGTAGCCACAGGCCTTCTGAGTCCTCCTTGATGTGCTGTTTTCAAGCTACCATTTAATGCTAACACACTAACTTTTCCCCCCTCTTGTCTTCTGACTCAGGGGACACAGGAGACCTCAGCTACTCTCCATACTCCTCTCACTTTCAGATGAAGGTAAGTTCATGCCCCCCTTCGCCTCTTTCACCACCTGGAGGCTCTTGTCCAGGCACTGGAGGGAAGCTTCAGCTCTGTTTCTCCATCCACTTTTTTTTTTTTTAAGCTCTGTTCTATTACTTCTCTCCAGTTCTGAAAGGTAAAGACTCTCATGCTTCCTTTTCAGACCATGGAACCCCAGAATGATTTCTCCATCCCTCGGCCCAAGGCCCGGACCAGCCCCTACCATGACTATGCTGGTGGGAAGGGTCCCATGTAGCAGCTCTGCAGTGAGCAAAGAGACTGAGCAGCTGCCAGGGGAGATGTGGGGAGTGGGACGTGTGGTGACAAGGGAGTGATGCTGCAGAAGAGACTAGAGTGAACCCAAAGAGGAGGGGGATCCTCTTGTCCCCACACAAGCACCCTTGTAGCCTCACCTCTCACTGCTGAAACACAGCCTTCAGACACCTTTCTGGCCAACCTGTCCCTGCTTACCCTGATTCTCTGTGGGATAGAGCTCATCTCTTCTGATAGAGGAAGGTGCTGTGAAGAGCCTGCCCTGGCCTATTTCCAGCAGGAATGCTGTAGTGCTGGAGCAGCAGGAAGGTCATCAGCTGGGTCTGTGACCTGCTCTGCCCCAGCCAGGACTCAATTTGATCAGCTCACAGGAATGCCTGCACCCCACATCTGATGGGAGAAGAGGCAGGAGCAGAAGCATCAGCCCTACACATCCCCAGAACTGCCCACCTGGGAGCACATCTCAGGTGCTACCAGGAACCTATCCGCCATTACTTTTGTGCCTGCTCCCAGTCCTGCGTGGCTTTCCTCTGGAGATGAGTAGAGAAGAGACAGAGAGGGAAGGAATATTCCTTATCCCTTTTTCCTTCTTCGTGTTCACTTCCAACCCCTTCCTCATCACCTAGAGACTGCAGTGGGGAGGGGGAAGACAATGTAGAGTCATAAACCATCTGCATTGCCTTACCCTGACACATTCTCTGCTTGGTGCTCAAGCCTCAGCCTCCCTCTGAGCTCTGACTCCTCACCTCGTGCCCCAGCTGAGCTCCCAGCCTCAGAAATCCACCAAGCCCTGCAGACAGAACCTCTGCAGACAAAACCTCTGCCATCCAGCTGCTGCCAGCACCCTGGTGGGATTGAGCCCCAAGCACTTTGGAGCTCAACCTCCTCCCAAGGACTGAGTGTGGTGATGAGCAATGACTCTGCAGAGTTGAGTCATTCTGGAGCCTGCTTTGCCTTTGGTAAATAGCTTTCCTTGATATTCCATGGATAAACAAGGAAGGGTGTGTATAGTACACTGGGGTCTGACACAGCTCTCTTTATTTCCTACTTTGTATGTGGGATATTTAATTAACAAAACCCCAAATAGCCTGGCTAAGAGAAACGGGGTTTCTTCCTGAGGAATGGGGTTCTTCTGATGGCTGATGGGGTGGTAGTAGCCAGGTAGCCAAGGGTTGGGGGAGACTGCAGCTTGGTGGGGGGGAAATGGCAAAGAGATGCTGGCTGCTTCAAAGCTCTCACTGTGGACCAGGGAGCAGATGTATGAAAGTGCAGAAGAGGTTAGCAGCTTCTCCATGCTGCCCTTCTTGAATAAAGAAAGCTGAGTCAATGTTGAAGTGCTTAAGAAATGAAGAAATGTAAGCCTAAGCCAGAGCAAGCAAGTGCAGGAGGAAGGATGTGATCTTCTCCTCTCCATGTGTCTGTGTCTGCTGTGCCTGTAGTTGTGTATTTATTCACTTGGATCTTGCTGGGTCCTTGCATAACCAAGGACAGGAAAGGAGCTTGTAGGTATTTAATTCAGCTTGTAAAATATGTCCTGATGTTCTGAACATGTCATGTTTTTATTTGAAAATAGAACTGTATCAAGACAAAATGATAATAATAATTTTTAAAAACCTTCTGATGGTATGAGGCTGTCATCTCTCATTTTAGAGATTTCCTCTCCTGTAAACTTTTACATGGCTTGTCCCTACCCTCTCTCCTGCAAGGGACTCTCTTGCTGGTGGAAGCTGCAGGTGTGCTGCCTTCAGGGCCCTCTGGTTTTCATCTTCACTCACCCTGTTCAAGGAACCCAGAAATACACACTGTCCTGCTTTGGGTTAGAACAGAACTAATTCTGTTCAGTCATTTTACTTTCCAGCTAAAGCTCCTCTGAGTCACTGCTAAATGTTGTGTACCACATTGGGAGGGGGTTCAAAGTAAAAGGCCTTACTTGCAGAGAGGAGCAGACAGTTCAAGTGACCCTAAACTGACCAACAAAGTATTCCATTCCATTCCCCTTCAGTATAACCTGGGGATCAGTTCCTGAAACTCCTACACCAAGCTTGGGCCTTGGGGTCTCTTCTATAAAGCCTAAGACCTAGGTGCCTGATTAAGCTATTTAGCAACTAATTAACAGCAAATACGAAAAGGAGAGGTTTGGGCTTCTACCCTCCCTGAAGGTTGAGTACCTGAGCCATCTGGGGTGGTGGACTGGGAACCCTTCTGGTGAGTATCAGCAGCCCAGCTCTACTCCTGCAGGATTCTGTCTGTTCTGCTTTTGATCTCAGTCCAAGAGTTCCTGAATCCAGTTCCAAGGATCCGGCCCCTGAGTCTGATTCCCATCTACTGGTGAGTCCTTCTGCCACAACATCAGTGGTGATAGTGAGGTAGTTGCTATCAAGGGGGCTTGGGGTCCATTATTCTCCCTACCTGCAGCCCACTCATCCTTCTGTACCCAGATCTCTCCTTTGTGGGATCCTCTCCCTTCCCTAAAGTCAACATGCTCTGCCACCCACTGTTTCTAGGGAAACTGCTGTTTGCTTTGCCTTTGCTATGGTGACGAGGGAAGCTCTGTGCTGGATACCAGCGTCACTTTCTGCAAGAGGCTTTCCAAAGTGCCAGAGGTAGAGCAGGAGCTGCCCTCCTGGCTGGCCAGGCTGGTCTTATCTGGGCATATCCCTGGAAGCAGCCAGGGCTTTGACTGGTTGAGCATTTTCTCCTATCAAACCAAGTAACAGGTGTATTTAAGCAGAAAGCAAAGGCTGTGGCTTACAAAATGGGTTCTCTAATGAATCAGTCAAGAGCTGAAATAGCACGTCATGTCTCCCATGTATAGTGTTGCCTGCTGTTTCCTCCTGAAATGGTCTGCAGTGAGTCTCAAATGCCTGAGCAGGAGTGTGAGGAAATACTGACCATGTTAGATGAGCTCTGTAGCCATGGGGAGGAAGAGACCTGGGGCAGCAGCCTTGACTCTAGCGCTGCTCCTTGCTCAGCGCTGGAAGAAAGCACGCTTTTGTGCTAATCGGCAGAAAACCACGCAGGAAGCGGGGCTGAGGTTTCTGGGTCGGCAAAGGAAGCGGAGGCAGTGCCGAGACGGTCAGTGAGAGGAGAAGCTCCTCCAGCAGAGCTGCAGAGAAGAGTTTCGACCCCTCCGGGAAGGCTGCTCCTTGCCGTTCCGCCAAGAGGCCACTGGAGGGCGCCCTTGCCTCGCGCAGCCTAGGGAGATGAGCAGTTTGTGGTGGTGGCCACTGGAGGACGTCCATGACCCGCGGAGTTCAGTGAGGGGCGGAGGTGGCGGTGGCCACAAGAGGGCGCCCTTGCCCCTGGAGGGGAGCAGGGGGTGGCCGGGGGGTAGTCACGGGGTATCCACCCCCTGGGGTCCCAACAGAACACAGGGGCGTCTCCTTGTAATTAAATGGCAAAAAGCAACAAAAAACACTCACATAGTAAAGCTTTAATATTAAAAACCTGGAAAAAAAGTTATTTCATGGCCTTTTGCTGAACTGCTATTTTGCTATTTTGCTCCTGTGAAATGATTTGATTCAGCATGTTCCAATTAAAAAAAACAACAAAGCAACGCCACAGCCAAACTAAAACTTTCCAGCCTGAAACGGGAGCATTTCCACTGTGATGTTCAGCTGGTTTTATACAGCAACACAAAAAGCCTTTCTCTCAAACTCATTTTATTTTAGGCACAGTTTGGTTGGATTTTGGCTAACCTCTTCCTGACTGGCTGCACTTCAGCTGCTGCAGAGAAGTGGCTGCCTGGAGAGCCTCCTGCTCTGCTCTGGGGAGGGATCAGTCAGTCCCCAGACCCTGGGCCATGGATCCCTGGTTCTCCACAGGAGGTGGACAGTCATGCAGGAAGATAGATCCTGAACCATTTTTCACCTGTTTAAAATGTTTGCGTTCACACAGCTCAGTGCTCTGTACCTTGGTGGCTATTGCAGTTTCCACCCAACAGGAGGAGTTCTCAATACAGATTTCCACAGGTGTCCAGCCCTGCCTCTAGCTACAAGTGATTCTTTCCAAATCCTGGAGATGAGTGGGGTGGGAGGAGGGGAAGGTCCTCTCTCTCTCTTCAAGTTTCATTATTCATCTTGCCTTTTTGTGACTGTCAATTGTCTTTATTATCTGGTGGTAACCTCTCAAAGAGGAATCAACTTTGTCTCTATTGAACGGATGAGGAAGCACTGGAGGAAGCTGTGTGCTCCTTTACAGGATCCTAAAGAGATGAAACCCTAGGTAGTGTCTTGCCTGATTTCTCTTTCACAGTGTGCTCTTCAAATGTAATCAGTTTTTGGAGCATGCTCTGCCTCCAGCTGGGCACACAATGCTCACCTTGAAATTAATAGAAGCATGATGATACATTTGAAGGGAAAATCTGGGACAAAAAAAGTTCAATTCTTGCTGGTAAAACCAATGACAAAAGTTTCTTTGCCTTAGTTCTCACTTTGGATGCATCTGTATATCATTTTAATGGGTTCTGTGACTTAGCAACATCCTAAGAAATAAAACCCATGAACTTTGGAAACATTTCATAGCAGGAGTTGAGAAACATCTCTGTGGCCTCCCTTTTAGGAGAGATTTGTTGTTGTTGTTTTAACTCCACTGCCTCAGCCCCGCGCCTGAACTGGAGGATGGGGAATTGTTTGTGATTGATGGGGTCATCCTTCCTTTTCCTGTAATGGACATGTCTGGATAACCTGCCTTTAGTCCCCCGGCTTGACTCAGAAGTGACTGCACAGGAGCAGGAGGCTGAGCTCCACCAGGTCCTGCAAGCTCCTGCCCAGGGTAGTGAGCAACGCAAATACCAAGTGTCTTCAGCCATCCAACATGGACCCTGTGGGTGCAGGGCCACCTTCCCACTGCTCCAGGCAGTTGCTGTCCCAACTTTCACAGGAGAGTAGCATTGATCCTTGGCATGTTCCTACCCTTGCAAATCTCTCTGCATGCCGAGAACTGAGTAACTTCTTGTGCACTGAGCCTCTCCATCTGTTAGAACAGCCTGAGCCCCAGCACAGCTCTCACCAACTGCTGGTTTGCAGGACAGAGCGAGCTAAAGAGAGCAGGACAGCAATTCTGAGCAGCAGCCTCCAAGCTCCCTGTGGATTCTCCACACTAGTGCTGTCCTCTTAGCTAGACAAAGCAAGCACCAGTCTTCCAGAAGCAGCTGCATGCCTGCAAGTTCTGCTTTGTAAGATCAGCCAGCAGCAGCTTGCTGCAGATGTCACAAGAGTTAAGTCACAGGGTAGAGGCACTTGGTGAGAGTTTCTCTGGCTGCAGCTCAGCCTGGGAGAAGATCCTGATCCTTGTCTTGTGAGCTAGACCACATCTGCAATCATGATCAGACAGCAGGGGGATGAAGTTACCTCCCAGACTGGCAGAGAGACCACCTGTCTGTGGGCAGGACAGTTAAGATGCAGCTCCCTGCACCCAAACGATCCATCCTCCCACTACACCATGGCCTCCTCCTGCTACCCCAGCCAAGGGGAGGAGAAAGGCAGCAGTGAGGTGTAGTCCTGTCACCTTTTGCTGGCCAGTGAGTTTTCATCCTTTGCAGCTTCTTCTGAGCACCTGCAGCACTGATTTTCCTGTCTCAGCTCTATACAGCTCTGCAGGTGAACTTCCAGAAGTGCTCTGAACTAACTGCACTTCTTCAGGATCTGGAGAATGAGGACATTATTTACTTTGGTTGTCAATGGGCATCAAACGGTGTGAAAGCAATGTATGCCTCAGCTCTACCACTCTCTGGGACCAAAATAACAGACAGAAGCAGAAAATCAGTGGGAGTTATCATTATGTAGAGTTACCATGGAAATAGCATGAGAGAGCTCTGAGGAGAGCTGGCAGACCATGTCTCCAGGAGGGCACACATCTCCTGCTGGCCTCAGTCTGCTTTAGCACATTAACAGGCAATATTTCTTGCTTTAGCAAGAGGTGGGAAAACATCAAAGCCCAGTTTTGACATTCTTGTCTATGCCTTGATTTCTCTGAGCAAGACCTTCCTGACCCCTCCAGAAGCAGAGATGTGAACCTGTGAAGAAATAAAGAGAGTTAATGGCTTGGTGTAACTTGCTTAGCATTAGTTGCCTAACGTGCTGCAGCCTTGAGCCACAAGCTGTAAGCTTTCATCTAGATGTGCTGAACTTCCACCTAGCTCAGTAAAAAGAGGTCCTGGAGCTGACTTGAGGTGGGAGATAAGGAAGCAAGGAAAGCTGCTGCACTTGCAAGCAGAAGCTTCAACCTTAGAGATAAGAGAAGGAACAGCTCTCCTAGAGACAATGAAGTGACCTGTAAGGACGACCCCAGACCCTAATTTTACTGCTATGACAGGAGGAGTGGGGAATGTGGATAATAAAGGTCTAACTGCCCAAGGATTTCTTTGCTTAGGGTCCCTCTGTGGGGGCCGTCAGCTCCAGCTGCTTCTGCTGCTGTGCCACTCCAATAGAGGACCTTACTGGACTTCAAGGCTGAGACTTAGCTCCAGGACACCTAGGGCGGAGAAGCTCCTTTAAATTCCTAGAGCTGTTGGAATGTTGTCCTGGAAACTATTTTGCTAATTTCAGTCAAATGCTAAGAGGGATGGAATTTTTCTCAGAAAATATTTATTGACTTTGTGAAATCATATTAAAAAAAAAACAGAAAAACTTCAGTTTTTTTCAGATGTACTAAAGTTGTATTAAAGAAGGAATGGTAGAGGGAACAAAGATCTCTTCTGACATCTATGTTTTAAGGCAAAAGTCTTATACTTCTCTAAGATGTTGTCAGCAACCAAGACTCTTCCTCAGGACAAAAACTGTGTGCTAAGTTCTTGTTGATTGTTTTGTCTGTTTGCTCAGCATCAATTTAAGATAAAATTCTAGGCATAATTTTATAAATGCTATTTATAAAGCTGTGAATACATAATTGTGCATATTTTGTGCCAAAATGGATCCATTTTTACCCCTGTGAAATGACAAGTCACAAACACTGAATAATTCCAGAGGGGCTATTTTTATGGCACTTGGTGGAAGGTTTTGCTGCTGAGTAGCATCTCTCTGTCTAGAACCGTGGGAACAGACATCATCTTTAACTTGTCCTAATTCTGGAGCTGAGTTCATTCCAGAAGAGTTAGTCATGACAGTAGGCTGCTGAATGGCTATTTATGAGAAATGGATTCATGGATTATGGGATCGAACGTTTTGGGAAAACAATTGTGTTTATCTTTGCCTCAGGACTGTCTGAGGAGCTCCCACTCATCCCCTTGCTGCATCTCCCAGGACAGGAAGCTGCAGGCACAGGCTGGGTGGAAGTTATCAGGACAGTTTCTTCATCAACCTGATGTGCCTGGTTGTGTCTTGCTGCTTTCAGCAGGGTTATCTGGAAGCAGCTGCCTCCAGTGTTATTACTTTCACTTATTCATCACAGAAGTTGGGGGGTGGGCAGTAGGAGGTATAGTGGAGAGGCAGGCACCTAACTCTCACACAGACATAGGGTCTGGATGTGGAGTTAGGCTGACAGCACCTTAGGAATCAAGCAGCACTTGCACTGACCCATCTTCTGCTGCAGCTCACACAGAGGACTAGGGGAAAAAAGCATCTGCCACGGCTGAAATCTGTCTTGTGCAATAGATTCTGCTGAGAGCAAAGCAGAGATTATGAATGAGCTGACAAAACCAGCCTGCTGTTGGCATAGGCACCAAGCAGAGACAGAGTAGCTTCACTGGAAATGTTTCATCCATTACTGTCAGAGAAGTCACTTTTACCACTGATCCTGCTCCAATAAATCATGTTGCCAAGCAGTTTTATAGAGGCATTGTACATCCAAAGCTACTTATGGCCCCGTTAAAAGAGATACATCTCTTTTTCAGCTCAGTGTGGCTGAAATGCTGTCACAGAAGAAAGAGCTGCTGCTCAGAGTGCTATTGTGAGAGAGGAATTATTGTAATTACAGCAGGAAGGAGGATGTGGTCTAGGAGCCACCATCTTCTTCCCCTGTCCCATTGCCTTCAGGCAGCCTTGCAAAGCTGAGAATTTGCTACCCCAACCACCATAGCTGCTGTGGAACATCCTTTGCCATGGGGATTGATGAAAATGGGGAAATAATGATGTCACTTCCCTTTTCACCATAAATCACCCATTCCCTTAGAGTGACTAGAGCCAGATTTAGATGGACAACTTAACCACTTGGCTCTTTTATAAAGGCTGTTGTCTTCTTAATGCAATGTTAGATATATCTAGGCACGTGTCTACAAATGAAAGTATTTCTTCCCAAAGCTAACAAAGCTCTCATTCTAGCAGACTTAAAACCTCAGTCTGCAAATGTTAGCCCTGTGCTGGTGTTTGCATTGGCAAGTTACTCAGTGACAGCAGAAGCCAAGCAACAGGTGAAAGCAGAAGACCTAAAGGAACCTACATACAGACTATATACAGACAGGCAGAGATAATTCCCAACGCTATTCCCCTCCTGAGCCCAACAGGGAGCTGTGGAAATTGTGGAATAACTAAGGTTGGAAGACACCTCTACGATCACCAAGTCCCACCACTACCTATCACCCCCATGCCACTAAACCATGGCCCTAAGTATCACATCTAGATGTTTCTTAAACACATCCAGGGATGGTGACTACACCACTGCCCTGGGCAGCCTGGGCCAATGCCTAACAACGCTTTCTGGGAAGAAGTTGTTCCTGACATCCAATCTAAACTGCCTGTGGTGCAACTGCACCCGCACTTAGTTCCTCTCCACGCTACTCTGCCGTCTCTATCACTTCATCCCGGTGCCGCCGCCGCCTTTCAGCTCCCACACCCGAGGCAGCCAGACCTCCTCCTGCTCAAGGGCCACCTCCGCTCACTGCCCGTTCTCACCGACCCCACCGTCCCCGACTCCGCCCCCGGCCGCGGCCCGGCCGCTCCACCCCGGCGGCGCAGGGGCCCTTGGGCGCGCCCTGGGGGCGGTGATCCGCGCTGCAGGCGAGCCTTCCCACCGAGCCGAGCCGAGTTGGGCCGGGCTGAGCCGAGCAGCACCATGCTGGGCATGATCAAGAACTCCCTGCTGAGCACGGTGGAGGCATGGCCTTCCCGGGTGCTGAGCACGGGGGAGAAGGTAGGTGCCGGAGCAGGCTGTGTGCTTCCGCGTGGTGTCAGCGCCAGCCGGGTCGGGAGAGGCCCTGCGAGAGGGAGCGGCTGTTCTCCGGGCAGCGCTTTCCTCCCAGCTTCTCCTTCCCCATCTCCTTCTTCGCCAGGAGCAGCTCAGCTACGAGGAACGGGCGTGCGAGGGCGGGATGTTTGCAGCGGTGGAGGTGCTGGGGAAGCCGTTTGACGAAGCCTCGAAGGAAGGAGCAGTCAAGCTCCTCAAGTATGTTGGAGGAGCCAACGACAAGGGTGAGAGATGCTCCCAGCCCTGCAGGGCTTGGCGGCTGTTTTGTGGTTGACCACCTCTGTCTAGCAGAGCTTGGTGAAAGCCAGGTGGATGGAAGTGATGGCACTGTGGGCACGGCTGGCTTGAGGCTCCTGGCAGCAGGGGTCAGTGATATACATGGCCCCTCACTGGGAATGCTCATCATCCTGTTTCAAGTAGTCCTCTATAGGTTTTAAGCAAATTCAGGTTGCCTGAGATAATGTTCATGACTAAAATATGAACATGAAACCTGACATTTAGGTTCTGGTCTTCCTCCAGATAGTCCTAAGTGACCAGCAGTCCCTACAGCCTGAGGCTGTGTGTGTAAGGCCTGCCTAGATAATTTATGCTATTGAGTCTGCTCTCAACCCATCTCTCTCAGGGTAAAATCTCAAACATGATATGCTTAAGCTGCAATGGGGTTTGAACCATGCAGCTGGGATGATATGAGGACAGGCACACAGCTCTCTGGGTGAGCAGAAGCTGATGAAATCCAATGTATGTGGGGTGCTTTGGTTCCATGACATGCCTTTGTAGGCAGTGTTATACCTTGTATGACCTTGGTAATTTATCATACACTCTGTGTATTTTTATTGATGAAAGGGTAATGAACAATGGGCTTGCTTTTTAGTGGCACTTCATGGTGTTTTATAATGGTGCCTGCATTAGAAGCAATGGTGATTGCTCCTAATTCTCAAATTACTGAAGTGTTCACATTGGTAGGCATTGGTAGCAGGAGAAGACCTCAGAGTGGTTCTGAGGCATGTCCATTTGCTCACACACCTTTCTCAGGCATCTTGTAGAGGGACTTGTATAGTCTGCATGGGAGCTGGAGCTGGATACAGAGGGAAGTGGCATTTACAGCACCATGTTTCGGAAGGGTGGTGTGCTGTAGGAGAAAGGATGCCTTCTGTAATGAGTGACACAGAGATAAGTATGGTATCAAAGCAAAATAAATGAGAAAGATGGCTTGATCTCAGTTGGTTCTGTAACTGAGTTTTAGAATTCCCTGCTGCTGAAAGAAAAGGAGGGAAGATAAATATTCTTCAGTGCCATGTGTGATATTCTTCAGCCTAATGTGGCTGTTACGCATGCCCCAGAGGTGTTCACTCTTGACTGACTGTACAAGAAGTTCAGTGTGAGGCATGAATCTTCTGAATTCTGTGAGTTCCTGAGAACCTAGACTTCTTTAGTGAATATCTGTGTGTCTTTTCCAGGGGTTGGAATGGGCATGACTGCTCCTGTATCCATCACTGCTTTTCCTGCTGAAGATGGCTCCTTACAGCAGAAAGTGAAGGTCGCTCTGCGGATCCCCAGCCAGTTTCAGGACAACCCCCCTTGTCCTAGTGATGAAAGCATCAAGATTGAAGAGAGACAGGGAATGACCATTTATTCCACGTAAGCAACATGTCCCGGGATTTCCAGTCCCAAGTGCTGGGGTCTCCAGCTTCCTCTGAAGTGCACTGTTGGGTTTTGCAGGTGACTTGCTGGACAAGGGGTGCATGTGGAGAAGGAGATGGAGGGCTCTGTCTAGACTGAAGACAGGTGCTCTCTGTCATTTATTGTGATTGTTCATGTTGCAAAATATGGATTTTTTTTTTCTTTTCACTGGGAAAACAAGTGTGGACGTTAGCCCTGAAAGGATTTTGTTTCACCTAGGGAGGTGAGGAGCAGAGAAGGGTGAGCATGAAGGTACTGCGTCATTTCTAATATCTGAAAACTATTGTTTTCCCTACTTTTTGAGATCAAGAAGGTTCTTAGTCATCAAGAATGTCTTTTGGTGTGGTTCACATCAAACTGTAGATGTCAGCTGAAGCCTCACTTAGATGGACTCCTGGAAACAAGCAGCTATTGCATTGCTTCAAATCAGCTTTGAATATCTTCAGCTGTTGCCTGACAAACTGAGACGCAAACTAGCATCACAAGACCCATAAGCATCCTTGGATGCTCCCCTGCCTTCTTGCTTGAACTGTTTTGGCTGACTCCAAACTGCTTGACTCCTCCGTTGTCTGTGTCTGCTGCCTGACCTTTGCTGCGGGTGTGGGCCACTGCTGCAAGAACAGGCTGTTTTGTGTCAAACTTTGGCCCTGAGACAGGGCGGTGAGGTGCAGGCGGATGAGGAAGCAGTTACTGTTGGGGAGAGGTCAACATCAACCAGACCAATACCAGCCCACCCCTCTGAAACAGCATTGTGGGCTGTAATTGCTAACATCTCTGTTCCTACCTCCCATTTTCCTTGGCTAGCTAGAGTTTGGCTTCCCTTCCTAATCTGGCTTCCAGCAGATGGTTGCTCACACAACAGTGAACATGGTTGTTGGCAGCATTGGTGTAAGGACTGCAGGCTGAGCAGACTTGGAGATAACCTTGTCTTCTATCTTCTAGAAGGCTGTTCTCTGATAAGGTGCTGGTTCAAAGGGCAGGGCTGTTCTGCTGACTAACATGTGTGGGTCTCTCTGGGGTGATCTGTTTGGCATCTGTCAATGGATGACTGCACCCTACTTGAGGCTTAATCTATCACAAACAGTGGCAGGTTCACAGAGAGCAGGGCTGCATGAGTGCACGTTGATGGGACCTGGACCAAAACAGGAGACTATTGTGGCTATGTCTTCTTCTCTCCCTCTTCCTTCCCGTGCTTTGCCAGGGTTGCTCAGCACCATTCTGTCTTTGGTTTCTCTGCAGGCAGTTTGGTGGCTATGCCAAAGAGACAGACTATGTGAGTTATGCTGCCAAGCTGAGGTCTGCTCTGGAGAGTGAAGCTACATACCACAAGGACTTCTACTTCTGCAATGGTTACGATCCGCCCATGAAGCCTTATGGGCGACGCAACGAGGTCTGGTTTCTGAAGGAGTGAGCACCTGGCTTGCACTGATAACCTCCCCCTGCTATCTCCCTCCTCTCTTCAAAATAAACTAGTAATTTGGCAGAGGCCAAATCATTCCCTTTCTCCTCAGTCCTCTAAGAACCAACCATTTAGAAGAATACTGCAGAGGGTCCAGTTTCATAAGCAATGTTAGCTGGTGGCAAAAGCAAACCAAGTTGCCTTTTCTGCACATGGAAAGATGCGAATTTCTGTTTGCATTTTATAGAGTTTTTAAAGAAATAAAAAAAAAATTAATAATGTAATTTACAATTTCTCTGCTGATCATTGGCTTTGTGAGCTCAGAGTGGTTTAAGAAGAGGACAGTGGAGGCAGGAATTGAATACCAACCCCTGGGGAAGCTATGGACCAGACCTGCCTCCCCAGCAGATAAGGCAGAAGCACCTGGAGGTGCCTGCTCAGCTGGACTCCTGCCTCCATGAACAGAAGGTGAGTGACATAGAAGCAGTCTGATGCACAACTGTCCTGTAGTCCTAAAGAGTAAAAGAGAAATTGACAGAAGAAATGTGACATGAAAGCATTTCCATCTAGACAGAGAGAGTGGTGCAGAGCAGTTAAAGCAGCTGGCTAGGATCATCTGATCCAACATGCCATGACCAAGTCAGGGATCAGGGCTGGACCCTGACATGGACTTCGACAAAATGAAAGAGGCTGCTATCAGTGGTGACAAGGCCACAGATCTAGTAATTTATTAACCATTTATATTATTTGGTTTATTCACTATTATGCAATAAATTGCAAAATTGTGATATACATGGTGTCCTGCAGCTTATTCCCTTTCCAAACAAATGGTGAGTTTCTCCATTGAGCTGAAGAGTTTTGGACTGGGTCAGATAAGAAGTCCTCTGGAAAAGACTGGTGGTGGACCTCTAGGTAATAAGTAAAAGCATGCAGTGATCTGCTCTGGTCTCCCACCTCCATACAGGTTAAAGCTGTATTTTAGAACACAGCTTCCTCTCCCCGTCCCTGCCCAGCTAAAGTGCCAAGCACTAATCTCTCTTGCTGCATTCATCAGGCATTCAGCACTTCTGAAGATCAAATTCCCCAGCTGTAAAAATAGAGAGATCCATTCACCTGAGCTTTATAGAGGGACGTTCCTCCGGTGAGGAGAAAGAGTGGCTAAAGGCATTCACACTTGAGTAGACTGAGCTTGTCAGCCCATCTTGCTTGAGACAAAAACCAGCCATCACTGAAGAGCAGGCCTACCTACAGACCTAGGCTTAAAAGGCAGCAACAAAAGGCAGAAGTTCTGGTCTCCTTAGTAAAGCTGACTTGTATGAGCTTTACTTTATTCTCTCTAGCAGCATCCCATTGAGAGAAGCTTGGGCAAGATGAAAACCCCAAAGATTTCCCTTTTTTCTGACAGAATTAGCTACTCTGAGGTCTCCTACGAGCATACAGCCTCCTCCTGTGCAGCGGGAGCCTGCGCAGCTGAGTGCTTCCACGCCTCTGGCTCTGGAGAGCACTCACTCGTAGGGGAAGGATGGTCCTGTTGATGACGTGGAGACGTTCATTCAGCTCTTCTAGCCTTTTCCTGATTGACTGGACTTCCCTCACAAGGTTGTCCACAGCGGCAGAGACAGGGCGGAGACTGCAGCGAGGGAAATACAGGAGAGTGACTCAGCTTGGGGAGTGTTCCTCAGCATGCAAAGTCACTTAGCATAGCCTTACATTTCTTGGTGGGGAAGGGCCCTTCATGATGAAGGAGTTGCAAGAAACCAGAACAAGATGCTTCCAAAGCCAGCCTACTCCCTGGGTGGGGGGAATTCATCAGAGGTGTTCAAAAAACATCTAGATGTGGTATTTAGGGACATGGTTTGGTGGCATGGGGGTGATAGGTTGAGGGTTGGACTTGATGATCTTAGAGGTAACTGTGTCCCTTCCCTTGGAGGACTTTCTCTCAGTTTCCCTTTGGGTGTTACAAAGCTCTGATGCTCATTCTAATATCATCTGATATTAATTAGTATTGATTAGCCTGGCTGTTAACCAGGAGCAGACATGGAGGCTGGGCCAGTGATTCCTGTGGGTTGCTGTCACTCCTCCTCCCACCTCCAGAGGAAGGGCATTACCTGGAGAACTCAGGCAGTAGTGTGTTTGGGTTGTTCAGCAGGGTGTGCTTCATTTGCCAGAAGATGCTGTTTCCCCACTTCTCAAGGGTTTGAGAGATGCTGTTAATGCCTTCTATGTTGACCTTGTCAGCTGAGTTAGCAGGACGCCCATGGAAGAGAAGAAAATTAATGTGTCAGAGGAAGAAAACAGGAGCCAGGGAGCTGAGCTGATTCCCTCCCCATCACTTGGACTGAGTCACAATGAAATGCCAAATATTAAATACATGGAAGAGCTAAAGTAAGAAGCAGGTAACTCTTCCTCACAATGTCGTTCTCTGCCTTCAGGTGCCCACATTTTCTACTGTCACTGGATACTACAGGTGATTATTTCTAAGCCATTTTTCTTGCCAGAAATCTCAGCAGCTACTCAGGAATCAGGAAAGAGCACTCCTGAGTGAGCACTGTAAGCGAATCTTCAGTTCTGAGGTGCTGATGCCTCCCAGGTTGACTCACCACTACCACCTCTTACCTCCTTCTCTGTAGTTCCATTTTTGATGCTGGTCCAGAAAGTCCTCCTGGGATTTAGCACAGGGCAAGAGGATGAAGAAGAGGAAAAGTGGAGGAGTCACCATGATAGCTGTTTGTAGGATCTTGACTTCACCCCCTACTCTGTGGAGACAAAAAAGAAATCTTGCTAACTGCTTTATTTCTCTCTGTCCTCTCTTTCTCCACCTCCCACCTGTTACCCCAACACCACATTTCTCTGTGGTGATGTATGTCTCTGCAGTGCTGTTCAGGTTGCTCAGCCTAGCTCCTCCAGAAGCACAGGGACTCATCTTCTTCACAAGTACAAACCTCCTTACTTGTTTGTTTTATTTCCCCAAGGTATTGAGCACTACAGAGATGTTTCATCAGCTGGAAGCAGCTGGTGGAGTTCCTTTGCTTCCTATGTACCATGTTGGGATAGCAGCTAATAGCTGTAAATGTTCTGCCAGTGTCCTTTCCAGTTTGTCATTATTCCTAAGCCAAGAGAAGTCCACCCTAAACTGCAGGCCCTCCTGAACAAGCACCATCTCTAAATGTAAGAGGATAAATTCATCTCTCCACAATTTACTGATGCTGATTTGTTATTCTGTCTGAATTCAGTAGTCCCTTAGTGCTGAATCTGATTTTTAATTTTTTTTTAACTGTCATGAGCAGCTGTTCTGTTAGAAACTGGATGGAAATATCAATTATGCACATATTGCACAGAAAAAAATACATTGCCAGGTTCATGTGGTTTAGGGATGGGTTTAGTCATCTCCAGTCACAGTGATGGAGAGGCTCATGGGAGAAGCAGGCACATTCAGAAAATTCAAATTATTCCCCTGTTCAGGTCCATGCATCAGAAGTCTGAGACCTCACTGCAAAATATGAGGACATGAAATTGCTTTTTGAATATCATCTAACCCTCATCTCCTAACCATCTGGGAAGAACTCAGCTACATCAAAATCCACTAGGAGCTGTAGCAGATAAAGCAATACATCAATAAATCCTTTTGCTTTCTGCTTTCTTACAGCCAATCACTAGTATGTTTTAATTGCAACTGCATTTATTTTTCCATATATTTAAAATAACAGTATGGATATAGCCATACTGATGGAAAATGTCATGCTACTTTAAGAATACTACTTTCCACCTGCCAGGATGCATTTTGTACTCAGTATTCCTCTCCTAATGGCATATTCATTTAACAGAAAATAAATTACCTTCTTCCTATCTTGCACATCCACTCACCTCTTCTTCCTCCTAGCTCAGAGATGCCAAAATGAAGATCTCTAGAAGGTCTGATGATATCACCAAGGCATATAATGAATTCATGGACCTTCTTGGAGAAATTTGCATTGACACCACAGCTCCTCTGCCTCTCTGCTTTTCTAGATAAATACTCCAGGCTTTAGACCCTTTTTATTTCCTCTTTATTTTAATGACTATGCACTGCACATGACGTTTTAATCCTCCCTTATGGGAAAGGACTTACCTGACACCAACATCTCTAATTGCAAATGACTTGGAAATGCTTCCAACATCAAGGAGACAGTGTGGCTTTCCAGCTCACTTTAAAGCTTCCTGAATAGACTGTCCACTCCTTACCTTCCCACCTCCCATCTGTTTACCTAAAATGAAGGAATTTTGTGCTGCAATATTGGACTGCAAATAAATTGCCTCTCTGGTTTTCCTTTGAGAGCCATTCTCCCCTCATCATTTTCCCAAGTTCCTTTCCAGCTGCTTTCAAGCCGAAGCTGAAGAGTGATGCGGAGCTTGGGTTATTTGCAGAGAAATAAAATATACTTCTAAATGATTCAGGGAGTTTGGTCTCAGGTAAATCATAAACACATAAAGTGTAGTTCTCATCCCATTGGATATTTGATCATCAAAGCAATTTTAAGATTCTCAGTTTGTGAAGGATCTCAGTAGATAATAGCAGGAATTTTGCCGACTCTCAACATTTTTCTATCTCTATTTCTATATGCAAGATTTTAAGACTATTTTAAGGTTATATTACTTACATCAAACTGAAATGTTCTGGTTTATGTATGAAGTCGAAGAAGGTTTAAGTGCTATAAACCAGTTTCATATAAAGACACCCCATAAAGTAGCTGCACACAATTTCTTAGCTAATGCCAGTTCTGCCAGAGTTCTCAGGCAGAGATCCTGAAAAGCCTCTAAGCTTATAGAGGAGGAAGCTGCCAAGACTGTGAGTCCAGAACAAAGAGTTTGCAAGCTCTCTTTGCACAGAAGATGGCATTGGTTAGCTCTCCAAGAAGAAAAAATTAGGGTAGTCTAAGCATTAGCATATGCTTGGAGTATTATGTAATGGTGGAAAGATCAAGGAAAATGCCAAAAGCAATTAAAAGAGCTGGATCCTACACTATTAACCCAGTGGCACAGCTAGAGTATCTCCTGCTTCAAAAGTCCTTGTTAAAGATCCATTGTGATGTATGGTTTATACAAGTGTGTGCGAAGCACACACCTACTGCAGATCATAACATTAGCAAAGTGCTGTTTGTTTTAAGGAGGTAATAAATACCTTCTGACTCTTCTCCAGCTCTGCCTGCTTTTTCAGGATGCTTTATCTCCATCTCTCTCATTCAGAGCTTGGTGGTCCCTCTGAAGAAGTTTCCTCTCTTTCCTTGGATAGACACCTGCAGGCTTTGCACTCCCCATGTCTCCAGCCTGTCTGGCTACCTCTACAGATTTGTTTCCTCCTTCTTTCTCCCTCCTGTTTTCACTCTGCACACTCTTGTTCTCTGGAAATGTAGGTAGCAATCCTTCAAGTCCCTGCCAGCCTGCACATGTTCCCACCTCTCCTGCTTCTTCCCACAGGTACCTTTGGAGTCCTTCAACCCAACAGGTGCTTCCCAAAGTGCATGGATGTGTTTCCTCCAGAGGAAGAAACAAAACAGTGCTGGCAAAAAAGGTAGAGAATTGCGTACAAGCATTACCTGTGCTCTTGAGGCCAGTCCTTCTGTGATGAGGCTTCTGAATCTCTGCCTCCCTGCTCCTCTTCTCCTCAGCACCCCTCCTGCATTTCAGCTTACAAGGAGTGACGTGTCCCTCCTCATTTCCTCGCCTTCCACGTTTCCACAGTCCTCCCGTGGAGCCTCCTCCAGTTGTACCTCTCCTAGCCCTCCCTCCCACTCTCGCAGGCTAAGCCACCTCTCGCCACACATGGGAGCCTTATGGGAAGGGAAGGCTGTGCAGTGGAGCCCCTCTTGAGAGCAGCTCCATCTGCAAAGACATCCATTTAGCTTTGCCCCCAGTTCCTCTGGGCAGCTCTCAGCCACTGGCTCTCCAGCACAGCTGGATGACTTCCCTTCCTAGTCACAGTTTCCACTCTGCAGTTGTGGAACCCCACGGCCATTCACTCTGTTGTTCCTGCCTTTTAACAAATGTGCCAATTAATTCCCTGCTGATTAGTTCATTCCTGATGCACTCTGCCAGATCTATTTCTGGTGGAATAAACAAGAAGGGATGAATCAACTCCAGGAGTGTTGTTATTTTTTTTTTCCCTGCCCCCCTCCCCCAGGTCCATGGCAGCCAAATCAAAGAGCCTCGGTGCTGGTCAGTACTCAATAAAGAGATTTCTGAAGAATTAGAGTGATGATTTTTGTGAAGCATGAGATGGACCCCTGACTCTAGTCCCATGTTCATGTCAGACTGACATTTTGCTGTGATTGCAGAGGATGTGCAGCAGCCACAGCCTGAAGCTGCACACTCAGCCTCATGACTAGACCCATGGCAATGCTTGCAAGTGCCTTGGCCAAATCTACATTCTTGCAGATATTACTTCTCCAGTATCAGCTGGCAACAACACTTTCCTGCTTCCTGACCAGCCTATTCTCATTTAACTCCATTTTCAACAGCCAAAAAGTCTCCACTAAGTGATGAGAAGAAAGATGCTGTTCTCACAGGGTAAAGGACTGTCCAGCCACTCAGAATAAAAGCAAATGCCCAGAAGTGTGGTGCCAGAGTATATGTGGGAGTGTTAGAGCAGTTACAAACAGAGTATTACAACTGCAACAGAGGGATTCTGGAGGAGAGCTTAGTGGCATCCTCTGAAGCACAGTCCATGGACACCAGCCAGCACCACCATTCAGCCAGCCACTTCAATCCACTCTAGAGCCAGGTCCAACCAGGACCACACTCAGGGGTATCTACTTCTCTTGACACCATAAGCATGTGGATTTGGCTGCTCCTGTTCCCCCAGACCTACCGGCTCTGTAGCAGGGAGATTTCTGAGCAGAATGCCCTGTTTGTGGAGCCTTCCCACCGAAACAGCAGGACACTCATTTGCAGAGTTACAAAACACCAAATTCCCAAAGCAGCTCACAATACACAAGCTTAACACAGACCAGCTTCTGGAGGAACTGGAAACCTATTTTTTTTCAGGGCTCAAACAAGCAAACAAAACTTCCAGGCAACAGGCAAATAACCCAAACAATCATCTGCTTCCAGCTGTTTCCCATTCAACACACACCAGACACAGTCCTGCTCCTGTAACTCCCTGTGAAGTGGAAATGAAATGCTGATGGTACTGTGGGGTGGGGATGTGGCACTCAGGGACATGGTTAGTGGCATGGGGGTGATAGGTTGATGGTTGATGATCCTAGAGGTCTCTTCCAACCTTAATGATTCTGTGGCTCTGTTCTTGTGCAGGCAGGCTGGAGAAGGCTAGAGGTCATTAGCTGGGATTTCTGGAAAAGGCAGCTGCCTACACTTGCTGTGTTCCTGCTGCTGCTCAAGGACATCACCCCTCTCCTTTCATGTGGAGTGACAGCAAGAAATTACTGAAAGAGGTGACACTGAAAGGGCTTGCTTTTGGTGTCCCCCACTATTTCTGAGCCAGTAAAAAGTCTTCTGCACTGGGCCTGTTGGGTGTACCCTGGATATCAGTACAGGTTGTGTAGGTCAGGTGGATGTTTGTGTACCCATACAGGAATTCCAACACCCTGGCATTTCAAAGGGCAGGATTCAGGTCAGGAATCAGGCATCCAACAGGGCACAGCAAATGTACCTCAGGCAGGGTCTTCACCCTACAGAGGAGAGCAGGTGCCATTGTGGGTGGAGGGGGCTTCCTCAGGCTTAACATTGTTGAAGGGCTGGTGGCTGTGTATTTTGATGCTTTTTGGCTTGTGACGTTTTCTCTGAATGACCACATTGGCAACCCAAAGCTCTCAGAATTCGAAGCTTAGCCCCAAGCTTCTCATTTTTCAGCATCTGGCTTTTTCAAACTGCTTTGGGGGAAAATAAAGAACAACAGCAACATTCACACAAATGAATGATTTATTTGCAACTTCAGTTTTATTTTCACAGATTTTGATTGATATTAGTACACTTGACAGGTCCAATTTATATGCAAATCAGCTTGCATTCACAGTGTAAAGAAGAAAAACTTCGTTTCTCATGCTTTGCAAGTCATTACACCCTCTGAACACTTTGTATAGTCATATGTTCCTCAAAAGCATCTGTTTTCACCACAAATCACTTGTCCTTGCCATCCATTAGCCTCACAGAGCTCTCAGGGCTAGGGCAATGAGCCAGTTTTGTGGGGATGCATGAAATGGAGAGTGGGCTATACTCTACCATAAACATACAAGCACTGTAAACCATGAGCTCCTGCAGTGTATTTGTGTGTGAGAGATGCTAGAAGAGCAAAAATAAGGACATCAGATTTTCCAGCTGATGGCTGTTTTCTGCTGTACCTCTGCTCCCAGCTCTAACTGGTGCCAAAAGCATTTTCTTAGAAAGAACATCCTGCTGGCCAGCCCTCATCCCTGTGCACCACAGGTTTCACTGAGACTGGAAAAGAATCCATGATCTCTCCTCCAAATATTGACATAGATACAGGAGCGTCAAAAATAGAGCAGGGGGAATGGCATATGGAACAGAAGGACTCTGTATTCAGAAAGACCTGGAAGGAAAAGTAAAAGGACTGCTCTGTTGGCTTCTCCAGAATTTATCACCTGGGACTACTCCTGCAACTGCTGTGTTCTCAGGAAGGTGCTGATATGAAGCCTAATAACATCGATGGGAAAAAAATCCATTTGGTACAGAGAGGTTTTAGATCAGAACTATTCCCTTGCCCATTTGTATCTGAAAAAAAACCCCTCTTGTCAACAGCTAGACACTTGGTGTGTTTCCTCTGCTCCTTCTTTATTGTTATTATTTAAAGAATTTTAGGACGGACCTGGACCGGAAAGGGTAAGTGCATTATTCTCAGGAACTGTGCCCTAAACAGGTGAAAGCTGCAGTAGCTGCTGAGGAAACATGATGTGTTCTTTAGCCAACTGGACTCTCTTTGGGTATATCTAGCCAATAACCCTTTCTCTTTGTCTGTGACAAAGGAGTCAGGTTTGAGAGTTCTCACACAAATCATGGCTTCAAAGAGTGGTGTTAGCTGGCCCGTGCCTGGGCCTGGGGATCAGGGAGCTGCAGCCTTCTGGCTTTGGGGAAGCCATAAAACCATCTTTGCTCATCTTCCCCACTGAGCCTCCTCATCTTCAGACTAACTTGCCCAGCTCCCTCAGCTGCTCCTCAGAAGACTCATTCCCCACGTCTCCCCCAGCCTACAATTCCCAGCAGGCCCCGGGAGTGAGCGCAGTAGGAGCAGGGCGCACGCATGTGCACTGAGCCTCTCCAGCATGGCTACGGTGCTGTCCCGGGCGCTGAAGCTGCCTGGTAAGGGGTCCGCAGCCCTGGGCGGGAGGGAGGGAAGGAAGGAGGGATGGCCAGGCCGAGCCGGGCTGGGGCAGGCAGGTCCGGGTGTGTGCCGGACAGGGGCCGAGACTCTGCCCGGAGGCAGGGGTGTGTTGCCATGGCGATGTGCCGATGTGCAGCGAGGCCTGGCGCTGGGGGAGAAGGGTAGGGGGTGAGGAAGGGTCAGCGATATTTACTCGGGACGCTTTGGAGGCGGGAGGGCTGCAGGGCACGGGGCAGCGCCTCGGGGCTCCGGGGAGGGAGGGGAGAGAGAGCGCCTGGGTCTGGCCGTGGCCCCTCCAAGATGGGATGGGAGGAGGTGGAGGGTCCAACAGGCTGCGCGTCGTGGGCGCAGGGCTCAGGACAGCCACCAGCACCTCTCGAGTGTGTTAGTCCCTGTCGAGTTTTATCCCACAAAAGGCAGGCGAGTGGTTCGGTAAATGGCACTGCAGCTAGCCAGGTAAATGTTTCAAGTCTGCCTCTGGGTGCCTTCCAGCCAGAGATCTCCAGCGAGATGAAAGTGTAGTCAGGGATAAGGGACTATTGTGTCGGGGAACTGGACCTTCCCAAGATAAGGCAGTGAGCAGCAGGCCAACAACCAAACCATTCTCTTCAGCAAGGAAATTAAAAGGGAATGAAAATAATCACGAAACCAGATCTTGAGAGCAGATTGGAGATGGTGCCAGTGCACCTGGCTGTATTAACCCAGTGGGAGAATGCCTTATTGTCCCTCCTGACCATAGCTTGCCCATGGGACAGGGATGGGATCCTGAGGGAAAGGCAGAGTTTGCTTGTTCGCTTTCCTCAGAAAGCTCTGAGACAGAGAGCTTCTCCTCCCCACCACATACCACAGGCAGTGCCACAGCCTGTGAAGCTCATCCTTTCTTCCTTCGTTGGTCCATGGAGATCAGAGGAATGTCCTCAGGGACCACTCCACCACCTGTTAGTAACCTGTACCAGGAGTCAGGATTTGTTTATTTTAGGTAGTGTCTGTTAGATCTCATTCAAAGAAGTTGTGTTAGCAAATCTGTTTCATCCTGGTTCTATATGTGTTTGTCTAAATGGGAAGGGATACATTTTGCATGAAGTTTATTTATGAGAAGTGTGAACTGGTGGATGTAAGTGTGCAGGGGTGTGACCACTGGGGAACTGGGCAATAACAAGTACAGATCTCTTCTGGTACCTCAGGAGCTAGCATGATGTATTTATTAGCTGCTGTTGGGAGGCACCAATTTGGAAAAGAGTACAGGCATTACAAGTGCAGTTAAGAAAACAGTTCTTGCATCAGTCCTGAGCTTAAACTGCATACATCATACCTTGTTTTGTGATTAACTCCTGAAAAATGCAGCTTTCAACAGCAGTGAGGAAGCAGAAGGCCTGTTATTAGAGCTGTTTTTTTCCTGGTGCATCTTATTAAATGAATTACATCTATATGTGGCAACTTATTTCCCCATGGGCTCAGAGATGTCTGCAGTACCCAGTGACTGGTGCCTGTCAGCTGGGAAAAAAAAAAAGAAATGGAACATGAAGGAGTACAAAGCATACTGGAAGCAGTATGTCGTCACTGGAATAACACACAGGAAATAGTCCCTCTTTAAAGCCCAAGATCTGGTCTTTTCACTTTAAAGTAAGTGCAAAGAAAAGCCTCTCCTGTAAATAAAAAAAATCAGGAACAAAATTACAATTAATCTCTTTCAAGCAATCAGCACCAGAAATGAGTATTTAGTTATGAGTGGGACCTGATTCCAACCCAGATCACCTCACAGATGCTTCCTTTCCAAATCATGATCACATGATTCACCTTTTTTTCTTTGAGAAGTCACATTCTTCTACTGCAATAGTTGCAGGAGCTGCCTGGGCAGAAAGTGCTGTTAGGCAAATGCACAGGGGACTTCCAGAAGTCATACAGAGCAGTTTAGAGCCCAACCCTTGAAAGTTAGTAACTGTGGGGCATTTTTCTGTCTCTTCTCCCTCTTTAGTACTTGCTTTTTCTTCAAGGGGCTGAAAAAAATCAAATCCAAGGTGACATGACCAGAAACAGCTACAGATCATGAGCAAGAGTTTCTCAACTTGATAATAGCCACAGGCCACTGACTGGGAGCCTCTCTTTTGTCACTGGTGCCATGGAATAAAGCAGAATACAATCTAGAGCAGGTCAGAACAGAAACATTTTATTTGTATAGGAAGGAGAAGTGAAGGTCCTTTTGTAGGGTGAGAAATGAGAAAGAAATGAGATGCATGTGCAGCACAATATATTCTAGATGATGCAGAATAGACATGCTGCACTAACTGGGTACTATAGTACTTCTGTGACTGTGAGTTGTCCTCTCATAGGAAAACCAGAAGCAAGGCGTATTGTCTTATGCAGGAAGAATCATCCTGAAAGCCCTTAAATTTCCTCTCTGTAAAGCCTTCCTGTCATCTCAGTGTCTGCAAATGGTTCCAGCTTGAATAGTTTTGCTGATTATTTATGCCTTGCATGTATTACTTCAGGCATCTTTGGGCACAAGTTAGCTACTGTCTTAGGTCAGCTGTAGGCAAAGGGAAATGAGGCAGATACCTGGAATAGCAAAGTCCTGCCTTGGAACAGGAGAGAAGGAGAAACAGACTGAGTCCCAGCAGTTGCTGGAGCAGTGGCCATGGCTCCATGCCCAGCCTGGTGGCACAGGGTAGCATCCTGAGACGTGATCCTTCACTCGTAGCTCAGGGCAGTAAGTCTGCCTGATCTCTCCTGCACCCATAAACAGATGGCACTGGCCTCAGGCCAGTGTGTGTGAGCAGGCTTTGCACTTGCCCTTGTCACACTCCCCATGGCTCTCCAGGCTTGGGGGAGAAGTTGTCTGTGTGCCAGACATCTGTAGGGAAGACACCTAAAGCTAAGCTGCTGTCTGGTACCACCACCTGAAGGCATCAGTGCTAAGTTATCCATCTCAGCAAGGCCAAGCACAAGCTGCTGGCTCTCGTAGAAGCAGGGAGCATGTGGTTTCCTCTACTGCAGAGGCTAGAGCACTCCCTCTTGCCAGTGCAGCAGAGAAACTGTGCTGTGCTCTGTTCCTGCTATCCCTCACCAAGCAGGACAGCAGATGTGGTGCACTGAAGGCACAGTGGTGCTTGGACCAGGCAGGAGGAGGAGAGGAAAAATGATTTGCGGAGGGAGGCCCCTCAGAGAACAGAGCCTGTGTTGGGATTAGAGGCTGGCAAATGCTAAAGGAGTTCAGAGTCTGAAGCCAAGATAGTGCTGCAGTTCAGGTACTCAGAGTGATTTTGTGTCAGTGTATCTCATTACCAAATAGGAAAGTGTTAGAATGAAATCAGCCACGAATTCCCTATATATACATGTACATACATGTGTGTATATATGTTATGTAGATATTATATATATATACACCTTTATCTTGGGGAAATGAACTTGTCAGCATCTTTCCTCTTGCAGCAGCTACTGTGAAGCATGGGCGGACCTCTTTTTGCTCACACCTCTCCCTTGGATCCACACAGAATGCAGCCTGTGCTGTTGTCGCTTCTTCATCAATCTCCACTTTAGCCTTTCTCCCACTGAGGTCCTGCAGAAGCAAGGAGCTCAGGCATTATTGCCTCTCTCCTCAGGAAAGAAGAGCCCTGACCTCGGGGAGTACGATCCTCTCACCCAGGCTGACAGCGATGAGAGTGAGGATGACCTGGTGCTCAACATCCAGAAGAACGGGGGGGTCAAGAATGGGAAGAGCCCCACCGAGGAGGGGCAGGAGCCTGACTCTGATGTGGAGGTTGGGATGAGAAAGCAGCACCTGTCCGAGAGCGTGCCCGAGGGTTATCCTGCAGAGACCAGCGGGAGCATGGAGCAGAAGGCTGCTCCCTCCCTCATGCCCTACCTGCGCACTGCCATCTTCTTGCTCACTGTGGTGATCTCCATGGTTCTTGTTCTAGTGTGCGCCTTTCTCATTCCCTGTCCCCCTAGGGACTTGCATAACACCTGGAACCGCAACCTAGGGCAGGGAGCAGGTGAGACAGCCCCAGGAACAGCCTCTGGCTTGGGGGAGGTGGCAGCTCCCAGGCTGGGCACCGGCGGGAGAGACCTATCTGGGAGAGCCAGGTGGGAGCAGAGGCCCTTCCTCATCACTCCAGATGCTCCGAGGTAATGGGCGCCTGGGTTCTGCTCACCCTTCAAGCTGAGGCCTGTCAATCTGGCATCAGTGGATAACAGTGCCACAAAATCTTGTTTCTGTCAACACCAAAAGCCATTCTGATTCTTCTCCCATCCTGCCTTTGTGTCTGGATGGTGCACTCTTGCTGATGAAGGTGGTCTAGCCCACACTAAAACACAGTGCCTCCCTCTCTGCATCCTAGGCTTCACCAGCACCTCCGTGTGTGGGTGTTTTTGGCAGGAGAGAGATGGAAGTCTGTGTGTCTTCTAACTGGCTTTACTAACCTTACTTCTTTTGTCTTCTTGTCCCACTTGAATCCATCAATCAACTTTCAAGATCTTTTGTCATCCTGGTAACATTTCTAAAGTTTCTCCCATTCTGACTTTTGCAATAAAATGTGAAATAGTGTCTGCCAGCTCTAGGTATGTCTCTCCCTCCTTGCTTTCTGCCCCTGGCTTCCAAATCCAAGCCTTTTGTAAGATATGTGGCTCCCACATCACCTCAGAAAGTAACATAGGAGGCAGAAATCCTTTACTGTTAGCTCCTCCATTCTCCCCTTTACTTTCTCTGCCCCAGATGCTACATTTCTGCCTCTCCATGCCATGAAATATCTCGCTGTGCTGTAAGCTGCTTGGCAGTGGTGGTTCCCTAGCAGACTCTGGGAGGCTTGGCTGACCATGAGTCTGTTTGCAGGTCCAGCCCTCTTCTCCCAGGGTGGACAATGGTCTGGGTGGCCTTGCTGACAGCAGTGTGGTGAGTTTCTGTGGCTGTTGCAGGTGGTGTCTTATCCCCCCTGGAACTGTGTGATGTGAATGGCGACGGGCTTCCTGACATCCTCATTGTCTTCACTGCCTTGATGAATGCTAGTGTCGTGGGTAAGCACTATTCCTTTTCCTGTGTGTGACAGTATGGACCTCTATATGTTGTAGATGTTGAGATGTTTTCTACTTGGAGATCACTGCCAGGCTCTGCAGGCAAAGAAGCTGAACCATCGGTTGGGATTTGGCCTTTTCTTTCAGGCAGTGTGATTATGGCTGGCTTGAGCTACTCTAGGAGCTAGAGCTGGAACTTGAGCTCAAAGGCCTAGGGCAGCATGGACATAGCCTTCGATGCCAAGGGAATTCACTCTCTTTGCTGCCTCTTCCAGGTGTCTCTAGGCCCTCTGTGACCGTGGTGGCCCTTTCTGGTATGAATGGCAGCACCCTGTGGTCCATCCAGCTTCCAGAAGAGACTCGGAGTGTGCAGTGCAGAGGGCTGTCCCTGGGGGCACCTGCAGAGCCTGTCTGCCTTGTTACAGGAACATCCAAATTCCTCAGCCTTCTCAGTGCCTCCACAGGTAGAGTCAACTACCAGCAGATTAGAGATATGCTACTGCTGTTTGTATTGTTTAAAGGACTAATAAGCATGAATGATGCAGTGCTGGCACCTCATGGTGGTGGCTGTAGTCTAGTGACACACAGGAAGGAGTCAAAACACCAGGGAGATTGCAGTTACAAAGTGTTGGGGGGTTGGACTAGATGATCTCCAGAGGTCCCTTCCAACCCCTAACATTCTGTGACTCTATGACTCTGTGTTTGCACTGTCAGGAACTGCTACCAGCAGTAGCAGTGTCATTAATGTCCACAAGTGTCTGCAGGTCTGTCCTTTGGTTTCCTTTGTCAGGCAAGGGAAAACCTTGTCTGACACACCAGCAGCAGAAAAGCATTTTTAAGCTCTGATGGAAAATTAGAAGCGTTAGCAAAGGACTCATGGAAAAGTAAAAGCACTGAATTTCATTTTGCCTTTTTGTGGGTGTTTATTTGCCAGTTTGCAGATCAGGTTCTGCTGAGTTTCCAGCTGGGTAAATACTGGGCTGCTGCACCATGTGCCATCACGTCTGCTGCAATGATGTCAGCCTGAGGTGGATTGAGCATTCCATGCTGGAGTAACTGTCTGCTGCTGGGAATTTAGCTGAGACACAGATTTGCACTTTGAATAACAGAACTGCAGATCTGTTCCCTCTCCTGGCATCCACCTACAGGCTTCACTGCTGCTGTCCTGCAGAGCAGCACTCTCAGTAAGGTTCTCCTTCCAAGAGGGAACCTCAAATATCCCCTGCTATTTCAGGGATCATTTTGGGATCACATCTTTCTAGAGAGATGCTAAGAAGGAAGTACAGCAGGACTTGAGCTGTGATTCAGAGACAATCTGAAGAAGTGCTAGGGGAAGAACTTGGCTTGCCATTGCTGGTTGTCCCAGCCTGTAGGCTTTTCTTTTTCAGAGAATGAGGGATAGAACCTCTTTGTTTCCTCCTTCAAGAAAGTTTTGTGGAACACTCTGGGGATGATTGCTGGTTCCCCAAGTGCTGCAGATCTCTTTCATCCTGTTCTTCCCACAGGCAAGACCATCTGGACACTGAACTCCATCCACCTTTCAAGTGGGATCTTGGCTGCACCAGCTGCAACTCTTCCAGATGTCAATGGAGATGGGATTAGGGATATTGTTGTTCTGGCTCTCAAGGAGACACAGGTACAGCATACTCCTGCTCAGGATTTGAAAGGATCATCACTACCTAGAGAAAGAACAGGGAATCTGATGTGGAAAGGCATAAAATGTGTAAGAGGATTTGCCAGAACCCCTAATTTTCATCCCCTTAGACTTCTCTGAAGCACCGTTTTTCTTTCATTAGATCAGAGCAGTGAGATCCAGCAATAATGACACTACCTGCACTTCTTGTCAGCTAGGAATGAACAGAAGAGTCAGTATTTACCCCTGGCTGAGACTTGAGAGTTTTGTGCTCAGTGGAGGCTTGGTCTGAAGTGAGTGTAGGGAGCCATGTAGAGATAAATCTCTGGAGAAAGGAGCATTCAGTTTATCCAGCTGAAAGAAACACTGGTGTGATTAATTCAGATGCAGATTTCCTCAGTGCTCATCCTCTTCACAATTCCAGCGTTAATGTTGTTAGAGGAGTTCAGATCTTTGAAGTCCCTTTCATCTTTGATGCATTTGCAGTCAAGAGAAAAGCATGAAAGACTCTCAGAAAGCCAGACTGAGCAAAGAGAAAGAGACCTTGCTGTAGGGGTGAGGAGCAGTGGAGCTTCTTGCTGTGGGGTCTGGGGAGGATGCTGAGAGCACAAGAACATGAAAGCACTGCTAAAAACCTCGACATCTCTCTCTTTGCAGCCTGATGTGTTTTTCATCTTGGTGTCAGGGAAGACTGGGATGGCTTTGGGTGGGCCTGTGAGGTACAGCACCAATGGAGAAGGGAAAGTGATTGGTCCCCAGGTGCACATCACCAGCCGAGGAGCCATCTACATCCTTTTTGGGTTTGGTAAGATGCACCTTGCTTCTCCAGCACTTCACCTGACTGAGGAAACAGCCCAGAGGGTCCCTGGCATGTTTCTGCTGTGCCTTCTGCTCTAAAACCTAGGACATGGGAACAAATCTCACTGCCATGGTGTAGAAAAGTACAGAAGCACGAACACCTACTAGCCTGGAATCCCTTGGATTTTCCCAAAGGCACACCACGCCAGGGAAGCTCCAGCACTGGGCGTTTCTTTGCCTTATACCACAACTTCAGGGGTGCCAAGGACCCTCAGAGCTACTAGGGAATTAACTTCTGCAGACAGGTCTCTTCACCTTTACCCTTCCTGGCAGGTAATGTTCAAGCAGTTGCCCTGAGGGACATCTTCACCCAAGCCAGGAACCGGGATCACTCTCCTGCTGCGCTGGAGCAGGAGGAGCCCGAGTGGGAGAAGCGCAGATCTGTCAACCTCTCAGAGCTCATTGACATCTACAGGTAGGAGATGGACTTGACACCTTGCTTCCGCTTGGAGGGGAGAGGAGGGAAGGGGTAGGCACCTCTTAGTACTCCTAGACATGGTCCCTGCTGCTTGATACTCTTGTTCTTTTCATGGTCCTGTTGATAAAAGTACTCTGGGGAACCCATTGTTTCCTCCCTGTCCTGTGGCTGTCCTAGCAAAAGCAGTGCAGAGTGAGGTCTCCTGCTCCTTGTTTCTTTCTTCCACCCTCCGTGCATACCTGAAGGGGGGAAAAAATGTTGTTCCCAGCTACTGGAGTCCTTTTGGGAAGCTCAGTCTGTGTATGACATTGTGGGCCTGGATTTCTCAGCTGAGATGTGCAGATAAAAGCCTTGGAATCTCCTCTCTTCTTTCCATTTGTCCCAGAGGGGGTGTTGACTTCCTACAGACAATGAAGACTCCTGACACAAACAGCAGCAACCTCCTCATCACAACTAAAGAGGGCTTGGTCCTCCTGCGGGGAGAGGACCTGGAACCCCGCTGGACCTTGGAACTTCACAACATCAGCAGGTTACATCCTGGGAACATTTCACTGTCCTGTTTCTTCCTGTACCATTCCATGACTTTCTCTTGTAAGCACATGTGCTCCTTAGAAAGCCGCCGAGAAGAATTCTCCCAGTCTGCAGAGAAATCTAAGACCTGAGAGTGTGTAGATGCAGGGGGGGCAAGGAGCAGAGGGCTGGAAACCTGAGCTGTGTGCACGTGAGTGTTCACATGCCCAACAGTGATGTCCTGGGAATGTCAGGGCACTGGAATTCAGTGGATTCCAATGTGTGATTCAGCCCATCAGCTCTCTAGGGCTGCCACTTGCCAGCTCAGTGGAGAGGAGCAGTTGCATTAGCGATGTTAAGTATTTGGGGAAGGTGTCTGAGTGTGGCCCACAGATCTTAATGTTCCTTGAAAGCTGAAAATGAGTTCCCTGATGGCAGCCAGCACACCATCTATACTAAATGTAAGCCTTAAAATAATACTGCTTATCCTCTCATTTCACACATGGCAATTAAGTAATTGACCAGATCTCCTGGGTTGATAATAACCAGCAATTTCAGCTTACCCACTGTTAAATATTTGCAAAGGGCTTTGGGCACAGTTGAGGGAAATTATGTGGGAAACAAATTGCTTGCTCTGGTATCTAGAGGAAAGAAAGCAGCTCTCAGCTCAGTGTTACCTGGCTGTCAAGAGCATCTATGGGAAGAAGGCATTGGAACTTCATTAAGCAAAAAAACACCCATGTTCAGCTAGGTTTGATGTATTTTCCCATTCCGTGACCTTCCAAGGGACAGATACAACACATGGACAGGAGCTTCCAGATAGGCATGGAAAAATAATTAAAGCAATTCTTTTTCAAGGCCACTGTGCTAAAGCCCTGTTCTCTTGGAGCTAGGAGAGATTGAATCCTGTAGACTGAATATATTGTAGACAGACATTTGTTTAAGAGGATGGGAAATTTTTGTAGGACTTAGAGAAGTTCTGCTTGAGCAGCACAGGCTGGTGGACAAATTCAGTTCAGGGATGTCACCACAGAGTCAACCAGAGCAAAACCCAGTTCCTCATCAGACAAAGCTTACAGCAGTAGCTGGGAGCTCCCCTTTTCCTGGGAAACCTGCCCCAAACACCCTGCTCCAGCCAGGCAGGGTCCAGCCCTTTGGGAACAGCCTCCAGGAAAAACAACCTGGCTGGCTGCAGATGGGCTGCATTTCCAGGTAGCTTTTGACAAGATCCCTGGAAATGCATAAAGGAGAATCTGTAGTCATAAAACAAGGGCGAAGTTCAGAGACCATGAAATTGAGTAAGCAGTTGGAAATTGTGTTGTAAATGGATGTTTCAGATGAGAAAGGATTAATAGCAGGTTGCTGTGGGGATTACTATTGGGCAGGAATAATTACTAGCCTTCTGCTTCATTTAAGAAGGCACCCAGGGGATTTTTCAGTTGATTGGTAGCATCTAAAACACTTAAGTCTGTCTGCATTCAGCTTGTGGAATCTGCTGCTGACTGTAACCCATAAGGGACGTGAAAAGAGGCACCTCAGGAGGGGTTTTAAGCTTGTGCCCCTAGGATAGAACTACCTACTGCTATCTTTTCCTACTGGAGAGCTTTGAAGCTACAGGAGTGTCCCATGCTAGTGCCTTGGAAGCATTGATTCTGGTTGCCAGAAGTGTCTGTAAAGCAGATGTTTGATGTAGTAAGTATAAATGTTGAAGGCACTGCTGTGCTGTTGCATTGCTGTGCAGGAGCCATCCTGGTGTGTACATTTTAAAGGAGAAGCTGGAAAAAATGGGAGAAAATGCTTTAGCATGGAAGATGTAAGTCAGTGAGTTTATATGATCACCAACAAATGGTTCCTGGCAGGCAGAACAGTTTTGAGTGGATGAAAGATCTCGTTTAACATGGCAAATGCTGCCTTTTTAAGAGGGAGAACAGAAGATGAAAGCAACACTGCCACTTCCATCTGAAATTCCTATTTTCCTGCCATGGGGCTGAGTGTCTCTTTTTCCACTTTGTAGCCAACCTGTCCTGGGTTACTTTGGTGCTGACCAAACTCTGGACTTGATGCTGCAAGCACAGACTGGAGATGGCAGCAAAAAGGTAAACCAAGTGAAGGCAAGGAGTGCAGTGGCAGCACAGGAGTGAATCCTGTGTCGAGTTCTGGGCTCCTCTGTTCAAGGACAGGGAACTTCTGGAGAAGGTACAGAGAAGGGCTACAAAAATGATAAGGGGACTTAGACATCTCTCTGATGGGGAAAGACTGAGGGAGCTGGGGCTGGTTAGCCTGGAGAAGAGAAGACTGAGAAGGGATCTTATCAATACTTATCAATACTTAAAGTGTGGGTGTCAGGAGGGTGGGGCCAGGCTTTCTTCTGTGCTATCCAGTGACAGGACTAGAGGTAACAGGCAAAAACTGGAACATAGGAAGTTCCATCTAAACATGAGGAGGAACTTCTTTATGTTGTGGGTGGTGGAGCACTGGACCAGGCTGCCCAGAAAGGTGGTGGACGCTCCATCTCTGGAGAGATTCAGAAGCTGCCTGGACACTATCCTGTGCAACCTGCTCTAGGTGACCCTGCTCTGTCAGGGAGGTTGGACTGGATGATCTCCAGAGGTCCCTTCCAACCCCTGATATTCTGTGATTCTTTGATTCTGTGAGGGAGGCTGGGTAGAAAGGGGCAATCATTCACTGCTCCTTGCTCTACCCATTTCTGTGGCTGACACTCGTCATTGTGTGGCCACAGGCAGGAAGGGAACAGCAGAGGCCATACCAGTACAAGGGGACTCTGTCCTTCCACCCCTGGACACCTATTAACGTTGTCTATCTCTTGTGCTTTGAGGTGGTGGTGGTAGATGGCAAATCTGGCCTCCCTCTTTGGAACCAGGAACTCCCATGGCAGAAGCAGCAACTGGATGCACTGTCAGTCATGACTTTGGACAAGAAGTCTGTGTTCCTCTTCTGGGCTGATGAAGCACAGCCTGTGTTACAGAGTTTGGTAAGCAAGAGCATCCTTTCTTCACGTGGAGCTTTCTCTATGAGGCACACACAGTCTCTAATGTCACTGAACTCTAAACCTGCCATGTAGGAAGGCTGTCAGGGACGACTTTTCCTCTTGTTTTGACACTCTTTGAGTTCTCTGAGCCTGAACACAGGAGGTTTTGCATGCAAGTTCTTCACCAGAAGAACTGGATCCTTAAAACCAAAACTTTCTGTGTGAAGTTCATTCTTTTTCTGCAACACTGTGCTGTTTTTAGTGCAGATTTGTTGCCAGCCCCAGAGCACTGCTCCTCTGCACACAGAGAGGAGCATGGAGACTCCAACTTCCTGACTAGCTCCATCCATCAGACAGGCTTTGACAGAGCCAGATCTCAATCTTACCAAACACAACTGGAGCAAGTTCTGTTTTAGAAGAAAAAACTTTGCAGGATTTCATCTCTTTAAAACTAGAGAGTTTCTGATTCTCTGATCCATGTACAGACAGCACAGTATCAGAAAACTTTGTTATTTTTTTTGCAAAACTAGCTCCTTTTTGCTAGCCAGCTGTAACATTTCTGTCTGTCCTTCCTTCCAACAGCCACCTGGTCCCAGACCTGAGCGCCCAGGGCTGCACCACCTCTATTTCCTCCATCCTGTTTTCCCTACAGTCCTGTTGGACCTCACCAATGCAACAGACAAAGTCATTGCTTCAGCAGGTGAGTACAGCTGAGGGGGACTACCTAGGCTAAGAGAAATAGGGAGGGAGAGGTAGCAGTGAGAAACAATGGGGTACCTGCAATTATAAAGTCAGACTAACCTACCCTCAGCCCAGTGGGTGTTTTGTCTGAGCAGAGACTGTAGGATTTCTTTTGGAAGAAGCACAATCCCCGACTCACCTCTGTTTTCTCACCCTTTCCTGATGGACCAGTTGGAATTAATGATCTCCAGAAGGATGCGTTTCACATCACTGTGACCACAACTGCAACCTCTGAGAAGCAGCCAGGCTTTCTGTCAGTCACCAAGCTAGGCCTGAAGTGGGCCATGCTGAGTCAGGGCAGGATGGTGTGGCTGAAGGACAGCAGCACCCCCAGGGTCAGCCGGGGTGAAGTCAGGAGATTCCTTGCCCGCCTGAAGTTTGTGGAGTCTCCTCAGAAGGTGAGATGGTGCAGGAATCCCTAACCTTTCAAAACATCTGATCTCTTCCCTGCAGACACAATTGGGTCCTCTTTGGGCTGCAGAGAGGCTGATGGGATGCAAAGAGGCTTGGCAAGATGACTGGCTGCCCCTTTGGGTGTAAGCTGGACAAATTGTGAGGCCTCCAGCTGTACTTTGGCAGTTGGACAAGGAGGAGGATCTTAGAGAGAACCAAGGAGAGTGATCCTAAGGAACTGAGAGAATTAGAGAGGGAGCAGAGAAGTGTTTTGGTCCTCCATATAGTGGTGCCCAGGTTCAGCTGCTGGCCTGTGAATTACCACTTCTCTCTACCAGACTGGATGGTAATGGGTTTTGACTTGATATTTTGTTTGCCTTTCTTTCTCCAGCTTTAGCCTGCTTCTTCGTCAGATTTTGGTTGGACCTGTGGCCTGTATGAGGAATACAGGAAGCTACTCTGTGGATCTCCAGGAAGACTGCTGTGTAGAGAGAATGGGGGCTAAAAGCACTTCCACTTTCTTCAGCTCCCTGGGGAATGCTGCTTTAGGCAGGTTTGTCCTAGAGAGACCTGTCCTGTATCAGAGGAACCTTGTTCAGCTTCTCCCCCTCCATGTGCTCTTCTTGCATGCTTCCTTCCAGGTAACACAGAAATGTGAATTTAGGATTTGTATGCACACACACACATATATATATATATATAAAACCTGGTTTTATATATATATATATATATGTATCAATTTATACAGTATATGTCTATTTTTTGTATGTTTAATTTATGAATGAGATTTAGGACACTACTTTTTATGTCCAAACAGTATTCCCAGACAGTCAAATAAGCTGTAGGTCTCAAGTGGGCCATGATGACTGAAGGGGTGTGGCTGAAGGACACCACCTGCTTTAATCTTCACATTTTGGAGAGAAGCCTCTCTCTGCAGGGCTCGTCTTGTCTACAACCCTTCCTTGCTCTCATCCCTTTTCTCTGTTCCATCCTCAAACTAGCTTTCTGGCTGAATTACCTGATATAGAGAGCGATGATCCCCACAGCATTTGCCAGCCCTTGCACTTGTAATCCCAAGGTCAGGACAGGTTCATGTGGATGGTGCAGAAGGTAAAGGTTCACATCTTATTTCTGTCCATACCTAAAGTGTTTATAAGGTACACAGGTTTGCTCTCCTGAGCTTTTGCCACTTCTCCTTGCTATCTCACCCTTTCTCTTCTCTGTCCCTGCATCTCCATGTGAAATCTTCCAGGATAGCCCTTCAGGATTAGCTGCAACCCCCAGGGCTGGTCCTTGGGCCCTGCTCTCTTACTGTCAGAGCTTGTGAACAGTTTGTAGATGTTTAATGGTATTTTCCTGTAAATAGCTCTGTATATATTAGCACAACTGTAGCAAGGCCTCGAGGCCTGGTGTTCTCCTCCAGATAGGGCTTAGTGTTTATACTATATAGTCAGTTAATGCAGCTGCATAACAAGGACTGGAAGTGTGAGCACCAGGAACACAGGATTACACAGGAACCCCCACCTTGCTGGGAAAGGTGAAGTGGCTGTTACCTGAAGCAGTGATTCTCCTGAGGTTCTTCCCATGAGAACTGATAATCAAGTGCAGTGCTGTTAGCTCCTCCATGCTGTTAATTCACCCTGCCCACCCCATCCCCACTGTCAATAAAGAGTCTGTCTGTATATTGGTGGGAAAATGTATTTGAACTGTGAACTGCAGTGGAGCAAATAAATCCTATGTACAGCAGCATGTGTCCTGTGAGCCAATGTGGCACCCGGGGGGGACAGTGACTCTGCTTGATTGGGGGATTGATTGGGATAGATTTACAATGGGGAAAAGGGACAGATGAAGAGAAATATAGCAAAAAGCAAAAGCTGAGCCAGGAGAAGCACAGTAGAAAGAGTCAGGCAGGAAAGTGCTTCAGAATGGGATATTTTGAGTGGGGGGGAGCAAGAAGAGAGCATGAGAGAGTCGTTACAGATAGGGAAGTGGAGGAGAGAGATGTCTGAAAGCAGCTCCCCATTCCTCCTGCAGCAGCATTTTATATCTGGGGGCAGGGAGAAGAAGAGTTTGGGCCTGGAAATGAGGAATAAATAAGGTGTTCAGAGAGGATTGCAGCCACCCAGTTTGAACAACAAAGTCCTTCACCACAGCACTGAGGCAGGAGGGTTGCTGGAAGGTCAGTGTGACACCACCAGAAGAGGTCTAGCTGTGTACTGTCTCAGCTGGATGGTGCTGAGTGTCTGTTCCCAGGAGCAATACTGCTGGGATTAAGAAATCTGCCTCAGCTTTGTCTGAAAATGCTTGCAGACAGCTGGCAACAACAACCTACCCCTCCAGTTTCACCCTTCCCAGCTGAGGACACCTGTCAAGGGGTGATCAGGACACCCACTCTACTACTATTGGCACTGCTGCCCTGGCCCAGAGCCTACTTGCTCTTCTCACTCTGAACCACAGAGAAAGGAAGAGCTGCCCAAGAACTTGCTAGCAGCAGTGCTAGTGTTTGATTCAGAGCTCCTTGGCCCCCAAAGCCCTGCACACTCATCCCTAGCAACGTTCCTCCCCGATCATCTGTCCCAGGACTTCATCCAGCTCCAGCTCCGGCTCCCGCTGGAGCACCTTCTGCTGCAGTTCAGAGTAGAAGTCTACTCCCTCAGAGACTGAGTGGAGAGGCTTGTCCTGGGGCAGGTAGTAGCTGCTTATCTGCTGCTGGATGAAGCACTGGTGATGCTGAGGCTGGACCTTGAAGCTCCCATCATAGCCCTTGATGTGGTTTCGTTTGAACTCCAGCACTGTCTTGGTGTATGTGTTGAGAGTGGTGACAGCAGATGCCATGCAGCAGGTGAAGGAGACCCAGGCCATGCTGCAGGAGAGACAAGAACAGCATATCTGTGAGAAGCTAAGCAGGGTAAGGAACTGAAGGTCAAGAAAGAAGGAGGTGTATTTTGGTAGGGAGGTGAAGATGGCTTCAGAGCCCACATACTAGAATGCCCAACCATAGTCCCACGTGTGCGGTCTCCAGTCCTCTGGTCCCAGATTAACTGTTGCCTGGAAGACTTGACTGTACATCATGTGTGCCACCATCCCAAGGAGACCTGGTCACAAAAGAAAGCAAAGAAGCTAGAGCAGGAGCCAGAGGAGCGTGCCTCAGCCTGTTGTGAGAGGAGCTCTCCTGCTGTTGGGATTCCAAGGCTGCAGTGACACTCACCTGAGAGCACAGAGGAGAGGGCAGCAAAGGCATTGATCTTGAGCCCACAGACAGGATTGCCAGTGTGCAGCATCTCCACCATCAGCAGGATGAAGCTGATGAGCAGCAAGCTGATGTACAGCATCTCTGACCCCAGAGACAGCCACAGGATCCCTGGTGGGAACCAGAGAGTTCTCACATCAGAAGAGGATGGCTTGTTCAAGGGAGAGCACTCCTCCTTCACAACCCGATCCTTTGCTTGTTCAGCAGCCATGAGGCCAGGGTGTCATGCCTCGCTCTTTGGGGACCCACCCTGCTGTCCTCACACAGGCAAAGGCTTGCAAGTCCTCCGTCTGAAGGAGGTGCACTGGGCAGCTGCAGTGAGGTGTGGGGATGAGCTCTTACCTTTCTCTGCTGCTGGGGAGAGCTCAATAAAGCTGCGACATTTCTCCTCTGAAACACAAACCAAAAGATGTTAGTTTGCAAAACTACTGTCTACAACTGAGAAGGGACCTGATCAGTGGGTAGAAAGATCTGAAGGGAGGGTGTCAAGAGGCTGGAGCCAGGCTCTTCTCGATGTTAGCATGCAATAGGACACAAGGCAATGGACACAGTCTGGAACACAGGAAGTTCCATCTAAGCATGAGGAAGAACTTTCCTGTGAGGGTGACTGAGCACTGGACCAGAGAGTTTGTGGCTTTTCCTTCCCTGGAAATACTCAAAAAACATCTGGACACAATCCTGAGGAATGTGCTCTAGGTGACCCTGCTAGAGCAGAGAGGCTGGACTAAATGACCTCTAATGGTGCCTTCCCACCTTAACCATTCTGTGAAAACCAGAGGAGGCCTTTCCATTAAAAAAAACCCACCAAAACAAAACCCCAAACCTTCAGTAATTTGTAAATCTTATGAGCCTGTGGTGAATATAGAGATCTTTTGCCACTGACTCACACCATCACTGTTGGTCAGGTTTATCAAACACATAACAGACTGCAGACACCACTGAGGATGCAGAATCCCACCCAGCCCAGCCTCAGCAGTGCAGCTCTAGCACTGCTTCCCACAGAAACAAACAAACAAACAATCTTCCCAAGTGAAAAGTTGCATGACAGAGGGGTGAGTTCCTCTCCTGCTGTCTCACTGAGGGTCTGTCATGGTTCTCTGAAGATCTCTCTTACTGCAGGCTGAGGGTCTCCTCTGCTTGTCACAGGATTTTCTCCCAGAAGACTCAGCCTGCTGCTTTTCGTGCAAGAATCTAATTTTCTTCATTTCTGCCCTCAGTTCTAATCTCTCCCAATCTCCTCTCTTACTTCTGTCATCCCCAGCTCTCAGGACTCTGCCCAGCTCGGTGCCATCTGCAGTCCTCATTAACTTGTTGTTTGCTACTTCACCTAGAGCTTTAATCAGGTTCTTCAGTAATAGCTCATCTAAACTGATCCTGAGATTAGCCTGGATAATTAAATCCTTCCTCCAGCTCAGCTCAAACTCCTTTTGCTCCTAGTAGCCCCCTTTTTTGTGGTGGTTGTTGTCTATGCACTTGCTTCCAAGACCCCCAGCAGTGGGAGACTTGTCCTGCGCTTACAGGAAGAAGAGGACTGAGGCTTTCTGCTCTGCTTTGTGCTCTGCTGTGATCCAGATGGAAAACCCTCTGTGTCCCTTCAGGCACCAGGATTATCCCAGGACTGCCCAGTGGCCAGACAAGTCTTTCAGAGAAAGCTATCAAGGGACGTGGTTTCACTCCCACAAGCACCATAGTAGCACAGCCCAACCTAAACCAGCCCCAGGAAACATCTTCCACAGCATGGCTAGAAATGCCTCTCCTTAGGACAGGAGACTTTCAAGGACATTCCCTCCAGCTCCCACCTCCCTTCTTGCCTGCTTTTGTTCAACAGTCCTTTAGTCTCAAACCCTAAGCAAGAGCCTACCTGGCCCTTCCATGCTCTCCTCGCAGGACAGCCACATTCCTGTGTGGAAGTATTGGAAGGCGAAGCGATCGTCACCAGTTTCCCAGCTGTAGTGCACGATGTCCTCAGAGGAAGCATTGCTGGCCCCTGCTTCAGGGGACATGGGGACACCAATGCACTTGGCTGTCTTGCTCTTCTCACACAGAGGCTTGGGCACTTTCTGGGTGCCTGTGCACCAGTAGCTACTGAGTAAGGCAGTGGTGGAGAGGCTGAGAGCCAGCAGGTTGAGGATGACAGCCAGGAGAGCACGGCGCCATGGGAACCCCTTCAGCAGCTCCATCTGTAACACACAGGAGGGACTGTCACATCAGCCACGTGTCCCACCTAGCCTGACCAACCCCAGCTCTTCCCAGCACACACCTGTAGGGAGGGATAAGAGCACTTTGCCCTCCTCACACCATCCCAACATCTCATGGAAGAACCATTTCCTGAGAACCAGGGCAGTGAACAAGTTAAGTCATCTTTAGCCCTTTCAAAGCACACCAGGGAGGAGAGGGTGACCCAGCGGACACAGCAGAGCTGGGTGAGCACATCAGCAAGATGACATGGACACCACATTCACTCCATTTCAGAAATGGTATGGAAAAACTCCTAACCAGCTCCCCCAGTTACAATGTGTTGCCTCTAGAGAGGGCATGATGAATCCTCTGACCAGCTAAAGGATTCCCGCTGCCAAGTGTCCCAAACACCTTTCCAAGCAGTTCATAACCATACCCAAGGAGGTAAGGAGTACATTGATTTGACAGTAGGGAAAGGAACTACAGGAGGGGAGATTTAGATTGGATAGGAGGAGAATATTTTTCACTGTAAGGGTGGTGAAGCACTGGAATGGGCTGCCCAGAGAGATGGTGGAAATGTTTCAGGTCAGGTTGCTCAGGGCTGTGAGCAACCTGATCCAGTTCTAGGAGCCCCTGCTTGCAGCAGGGGAGGTTTGGACTAGGTTCCAACTCTAACCTTTCCAAGATTGTATGAATCTATGGACCCAGAGCACTGAAGGTCACACATCAAAGTAGTGACCTGGTCAGGAGGGACACCAAGGTGCCCATCCCTGGCAGCTTGAGTTCAAGCCCCAGAGCAGCATCTCCCACCTGAGCAAGGACTGTCCAGCATATCAGAGATTTGGTAGGCTGGTGGGATGTCAGTGTCTCTGCTCTCACACAAAGTGCCAAAGAGTTTTGAGTTTGGTTTCTTTTTAAGAGCAAACATTGCCACAAACTCTTCACAGTTTCATCTCAGCAGCAGAAGTGGTTCAGTAAGCAGCCTGTGCACCAGGGTGCTGTGGCCTTTCTCACTCAGAGGGAAGCTTAAGATTTGATGGTTTCTGCAAACCGTGCAGCGACTTCTGAGAACCCCAACTTCTCACTCCATGGATTGATTAGATGTCATCTACCCACACAGCAACTTTCCTGTAATCAAGGCATGCCTCTTCCCACATGGCTCTCCCTATGTTTGGCACAACCTCATCCAGATCCTCCCACTCTTTCCTATTTATGCCTCTCTAAATCTATTTGCCCATGAACAGAGTCGGTACAGACACTGCCTGCTGCCAGTCCTCTTCACCCAGCTTCAGCTGACTCACCCAAGGCTGAAGGTGTGAGCAAGGCCCAGGATGTTGTGGACACTACTCCACACAACCAACCTGAGGCTGGGCTTGGCCTTGGTGGTGACTGCACCACGTCTCAAAGTGGTGCTAGTAGAAGGATTTGTTCTGCTAACCTGCTGAAGCTCAGAAATGTGGTCAATAAAAATGGTGCTGAACCTCCTCTTAGAAAGCAGGACTTCACTAGCATCTCCTCGCTCTGAGAAGATAGTGCCTGCTCCATCCAGAACACCCTCACTGAGAGCAAGAAAACACCCAGCTCCTGAAAAATTCCTCTTCTGTTTTATACTCTGTCTTCTTTTGTACCTTCACCAGAACATTTCTTTCTTCCAGCCCTGGAGATAAAGTCCTAGTGGTACTCTGATGACTTCCATGATCTGAAGGCATGTTGGCTATCACCATTTTTGCAGAGCAGATACCTGCTAGGAACAGCTAATTATCTGAAGGTTTCTGGCTAAGGTTAGAGGCAAATTACTCACTGAAAGTTTTTTCAGTGGGGAATTCAGTTATGGCTGAAAAGGAAGTTATAGATAAAATTGCTTCCCTCAAAAACATGATTTTTTGATCTGAAAATAGAAACTTCAGCACACAAACTGTTTCAGTTTTTCATCAATGCTTGGTTTATACGATTTTCTGTCACTGGTTTCAGTTTGCTCATGCTTTTACTTGAAAACAAACAAACAAACCTTTCCCCTCATAATATTGGTAAAAATATTTTTTCAAATTTAAATCTTCAGTAGTGGGAAAAGCACTCTCTCCAGTTGATCTGTGACTGTGACTGAAAAGTCATGTAATTTCAGAACAAATAAGGAAAAAGGCAAGAAAATATAAGAAACGAGTGAGTCAGAAGAGGAAATTAGATCAAGGAAGCAGAGGATACAGGGAAAGAGACACAAATATGAACTGCTTCTTCACCAGAGCATTGGCAGCAGTTTCCCTCCAGAAAAGCCAAGCACTGACTGACAAGAACTGACAATATCTGATCTAGTATCTAGACAGCCCCAGAAGGTAAGAGTTGGATTTACCTTGGCAGCAAGTCCTCAAAGTCCTGTTAATTTGGAGAAGCAATCCAAGAATGGGACTCTGACTTTGTCTGCTCATCTCTGGATCCTCCAAGGAACCCAACTGCTTCAAAACTCCTTTTCTTCCTTTGTCTCCTCCCTCACCCTAGCCCCCTCCCCTCTGCAGTGGTTATTAAATGCTATCCCTCCAGACAGCAGCTGTTGGGTGGGAAATGGTCACTTGGTAATCCACAATGCAATCAGGGAACATCTGTTCTGAGAGATTACAGGGGAGGAGATTGGTGCTGGAGCTGGGATTATGTGTGAAGAGTGACCTGCATTGACTGAGCAGAAAGTTCCTGCAGAGCACAGAAAGATCTCAGCCATCTCCATGCTGTAGCTCTTTGGAAGCTTGTGTAGAGCAAGCTGGAGGCTCCCTGGCCAATGCTTCAGAGGACCAGTGGCCTTAGCTAAGGAACCAGCACCCTTGCCTGTGTCAGGTCACCCCTTGCCTTGGACATTGTCCCAGCAGAATTGCCAAAGGCCACAAGCCCCCCAGCACTGGGATGTCTTCCTGGTCAGATCTGCTAGGGGCAGAAAGGGGAGAAGAAAAATGGGGAGGCAAAAGTTAATGCAGCTGCATCTCCCCTGGGGATTTCAGATCCTGGGGAGATGTTAATCCAGCTCTCTCTCCATTGGCACTGGAGATTTCAAGGACAAAAGGAGCCCCTTAGCAGAAACTGAACTGCAGAGCATCACTACCCTGCCAGAGCTATGTGAAGTAGTGGTCAGTAGAATCCAGGACTTAGAGGATGGGAGCAAGGGACAGATTGTCAGCATCCCTCACAGTGCCAGCATTTATACTAAGGTGTGACATTCACCAGGAATCCCAGCTGTCAGCAGCTTCACATTTGATGAATTTGGGAAGCTAGTAAGGAGAAAGGAAAAGAATCATTCATCCTAAGTCCCCTCTGAGCTCTTGTCCTGGAAGTTTAAAGGCTCCCGCAATAACCGAGGGTGTTGATTCGCTTCATTTGGTACCAGAACAGGGAAAAGCTAGGATGGCCTCCCTTCTCAGGAGAACATACCCTTTCTGGTGGAGCAGTGCTGCATTGAACCAAACTGCAAGGGAGAGGAGCACCCCAAGGGTACTTCTTTGCCCAGTGCCAAGTAGGTCAGGCTTCCAACACCACGGTGAGGGAGGGAGGCAGAGCCATTCCCTGCATGCCTGCCTTGCTGCTCTGCCAGGACAGAGGAAACCAGTGATCCATCTGCTCCAGCAGCGGGCCTCAGAGGCTGGGAGGCAGGTGTAGGAAGAGCTCTGGGTGAGAGCCCAGCCTGTAGCAGGCCCTGCAGAGCACAGGCAGCAGATGAAGCTGACAGGTTCCTGGTGCTGTGTGTGGGCTCCTAACCCTTTCTGGCCTGAGCAGAAGAGGCAGGAGCTCTGCAGCTCTCCTCATCCTAGTCACTGCATCCACTCCTTTGATAGAGAATAATTTCTAAGATGGGCTAAAGGAAAGCCACGCTAAATGTTTCTGTGCTCCATGGGCTGCCTGCAGGTTTTGTGGTTAATAAAAATGTTCCCTTTGACAGAGATGTACTTTTAATTTACTGCAGTAGGTAGAATAACAGCTGATGCTCTCTAAAAGGAGACTCACATATGTATTTTTTGTTCATTGTTCATTCTGGACACCTTCAGTTTGGCTTCTGAAAGCTCAGTAAAAAAAAAAAGCACCTCGTTTTCCAGCTCAAGAACAAAGACCATCTCTCTTCTGCCAATCCTTAATGTCAATATACTCCTAATTTTAAGCTTGATGAGAGTCTATTTAGAATCCAGGATGCTAGATCAGTTTCTAAAGCTAGGTTCATGGCATATGTATTGATGAAATGAAACTGAGTGAGATTTCTATGGATAAGAAAGCAGGCTGAAAAAGTAAATTTGTCAGTAATATGCTATCATTTCAATAATATGCCTGTACCAGATTCAGTATTCTGAGTAAAGGCAAATATTTATCCTTCCAGGAGATGGCAATCTTTCACTAGGCTTCTTTTGGGAGTCTCTGCTGCTCCTGTGTGCTGGCAACAGCCAAGTTTAGACTTCTGTTCCTTCCTCCTTCTTTCCCCACCCTCCATCTTCCTCTTTTTTCATATTTTTATGAACATAACCTCCTTACCTTGCCTGCTCTATGGGGGTTGTGTCCTTCTCTGAGTGATCTGAGCCTGAGGAGGCTGCTGAGATCATTGGGGGAAAAAAAAAAGCTGAATCAATGCAGGAGCTTAGCAGAGCATTTGCTCCACCTCCTGCCCTGCACACAACTGGTATTTCTAATACATTTTCCAGTATTCCCTTAAGTCCCATATTAACCTTCTTAGTGGGTTTCCAACCCCAAATTATTGCACCAACACCAGAGCATGCTTCCTGACGTTCAAAAGACTTCCCTTAGCAAAATGTTACGGGATTTTTGTTATTATTTGTTTAGTTTGGGGGTTTTGCCCCCCCCTTTTTTTTTAATCCCCATTCCAACCTCACCTTAATCTGCCCAATCATGGGCAGGAAAACCAAGGAACAAAACCAGGAAAAGAGATGCAGTACACAACCTTCTCACAGCATCAGGATGGGTATTGTCAGCCCTAACAAAGCCCAGGCCCTCACAAATCATGTGTTTCTATCCTGCCTCTGTCAATCACCTATAGACTTTGGGTGTATCTTTACCTCAAAGTGACACCCTCAGCTCCCAACAATGTTGGTGGAAAGGAAGGATGAGGAGCCCTTAGCAGATAGGGCCCCGCAACGGCAAGACTGACCTGGCAGGTCTCAAGAGGCAGGAGGCTCTCCCCAGCTCTCCATCCAGCAATCCTCCCCAGGGACATCAGGGATCATAGCTGTCCTGGCATTGGCTCTTCAGCTGTTCTGAGGACAAAAAGAGAGGAAGAGCAGTTATTTACACCCACCATCACTCTGTGGAACCTGGACAAAAAAGAGCTCATATTCACCCCCATTCCACACCTTTCTGGCCCAGAACACTCCCACAGCTCCTGGTTTTGCTGGTTTTACAGGGAGACCCTCCAGAGGTGCAGAGCCTTTCCCTGACTGCCACACAGAGAGCAGACAGTGACACCTCCCAAAGCCAGTGACAGACTGCAAATGCCAGATTTCTCCCTGAGCTCCCAATAATTCCCCTCAGATTGTAACCTTTATTTAGCTGTTTGCATGATGCATTAACTCTTGCTCTGCAGATGACCTCTCCCGGCATAGTTTTTTTGTACTCTAAGCACATTTCAAAGCGAGGTCTGTTTTTAAGCACAAAAGCTCACATTGCTGGCCATCAAGTTTGGGGCAGAACAGAAATAAAGAATGAATTGGAGTAAGTAAATGCATCTTAAATATGAACAAACAAACTGAAATCAGTTTGGACATAACTATTCCACACACACATGTCTTTTTCCTTCTTCTTCTCAAAAGAAGTTTTAATTGGTGTCAAGGGTTAGGGTAGGGCTAACCACTAATCCAGGGACAGATATTCTCTAATATCCCCTTTTCCCCACGCCAGGAAGAAAAAGGGGAAATTAACAGAGAGACAGAGAGAGAGGGGGAGAGTTGAGGATGGGAAATGAAACTTAAACTACTTTGATGAAAATAACAACAAGAAAATGAAATATATATACACAAGACCAATACCACACCTTGATGGCAACTACCTCACTGTCACCACTGATGTTGTAGCAGAAGAACTCACCAGCAGATGAGAATCAGGCTCAGGGGCTGGATCCTGGAATTGGATTCAAGAACTCTTGGATTGAGACCAAAGGCAGAACAGACAGAGTCCTGCAACAGCAGAGCTGAGCTTCTGATTCTCACCAGGAGAGTTCCCAGTCCACCAGCCCAGATGCTCAACCTTCAGGGAGAGTAGAGGCCCAAACATCTCCTTTTAGTATTTGCTGTTAATTAGGGGCTAATTAGCTAAATCATGCACCTGCCATGCTTGGGTCTGAGGCTCTGCGGAAGAGACCCCAAGGCCCAAGCTTGATGTGGGAGTTTCAGGGGCTGACCCTCAGTTTATGCTGAATATGATGTATACAGCATGAAATCCCTTGTTCTCACTCAAACCAGCACAACTGGCTCACTTCTTTACTAATCTTTATGGTTACCTACCAACCATTCAAAAATTATACAGAAAGTAGAGCCAAGCCAGGGAAGGATCCCTACAAACACCTAAGTAGATAAATGCTTACCTTTTCCACCACTCACTCTCCCCATCTGCTCTTCTGAGGCATCTGGTGAAGTATTGTAAGACATGGACTTTCCTTACTGTTTCTTTCTCTCTGACTGAACATGGAGCAGCCAAGATATTCCATGAGCTCTGAGCAGAGGCTTTGAAATGCACCAATTAACCATTGATGGGTTAATTGCAAGCTGGCTGATTCCCCACCATACATGATACCAGCTGCAGGACTGGCAGGGTGTCCACTTCTGCAGAATGTGTCTTTAGGAACTGGTAGTCCCCTTTATGAGAATTCTTGCCAGTTTTAAATCTAGCACTTAGGAGATCTCAGTCTGTTTCTCCACCACAGAAGCACAAGTACCCAGACTCCATGACTATGGCAGGCTGATGGGTTTTTTGCCAAGAGGAACCATTCCAACAAGACAGGCTTTTCTCTTGGGTGTCATAGAACCAGGACTTCAGGCAACCCTTTCTAATGACACACAGAGCTTCTGCTGGAGCTGTAGCATGTTCTACACAGCTAACTAGTACTGACTGAGAAACAGGTGGTGATGGGAAACCCATCACAACCCTGGAAAAGATATTCCAAACAGTTAACTCATGTCATTCTTACAATGCTGCTCTTGGTTTGTAAGCACAGTGTCTACTTCAGTTTCCCAACCCCACCAGGCTGGTCCAGCAAATAAATAAAGAGTCAGTGAGATGATTTCCTAAAAATGTTATTGTAGGAGTCACAAATGAGTGAGTTGCACTGGAGGCACACAACGTGAGCTCACAAGCTGGCTGGTAGCCCAAGGTCCTGATCCTGGCCTTGGCTCTGGCATTTTCCCTTCCCCTTGGCCCAGTCATTAGCACAGCAGTCAGGGCAGAGGCAGTGATGGGGAGCAAACCCCCAGTGCTTGTTCTGATCAGGGGGTGCCAGCAGCTTGGCTCCAGCAATGAAGAGCACAGCACGGGCAGGATGCAACCCTCAGTCCAGAACCAGAACAGAGAAAACTCTGTGCTGAGCTCCACACTTCTCTGGACTGGGAGTTCAGAGGAGGTCTTGTTCCCCTGCACTACAAACATGTGTCTTCATAGTCATTGCCACAAAAGCAAATCTACATCCTTGTTGATGTTGGAATCAGCACAGAGCCAGTGGGAAGGCGTCACTCTGTTTTGATAATGACAAAACCTGAGGATCTAAAATTAATCTGTGCAGAGTACATCAGACATGCAGGTGAGCTTGGAGTAAAGAAACCTTTAGTATCAGTTTGAAAGAAAAATAAATCAATTTGAAAGAGCACAGCTGAACCACCCTGTGCTCCAGTTTCAGGTATGGACATGAGTAAGTCAGAAAAGTTGTTCTTTGCTTCAGTTTATCTGTTCCTCCATTTCACTGTGGTGAATCAGAATGAGCAGAGCTAGAGGAAGGCATCAAAGATTACCTGCTCAATCCACCTGCATCAACACAACCTAGGCACCCTAAAGACCTCCAAGCCCCCTATTAAAATTTCCTACAAGGCAGATACTAGTCCATCCTGGACTAAGGTCAGTATATTCCCTTGTCATATCTTGATTCCAGCCAAATCACAACATCCAACAGAAAGCTTTTCCATCTCTGCTAAATGTCATGGTCTCCATCCCACACCTGAGTTAGTTACTCACTGGATTGTCCCCTGGAGGTCATTGGAGCTACATAGCTTACTAAATTTCTACTCACGTGCTGGTATTTGAGGAACCAGAGCTTCAAAGGAAGACTCCAAGCTAGCAGGAGAGGGTTGGGAATCAGAAAGAGTGAGTAAGACAGAGAGTTAGCTTTTCTGAGGTGAGGTGTGGGAGGTGTTTTCGTTCTTCAGCTATTAAAAAATCCTTGCTTAGGCAAGAAAAAAAGGGGGAGGGGGAGAGAAAACTGGGAGAGGAAGGATTCATGAATAAAGAGACAGCAAGGCAAGAGGCACAGCAACCAGGGTGGCCTCAAGGCACAAGGGAGTTTCTCAGGCTGGTTTTCCCAGCGGAGCACCGGTCAGAGGAGCCAAGGTCTGGTACCTGATCTAAAGTGGATAATAAAACCAAACTTCTCTACAGTGCTGAGTGGAGGTGATCTGTTACTGAGGGTGCTTTGAAAACAATAATGCTAGATATCACTGGGGAATGGCATGGAGCTGTGCCAGGGGAGATTCTGGTTAGATATTAGGAAAAGGTTCTTCACCCAGAGGGTGGTGAAGCACTGGAAGAAGCTCTCCAGGGATGCAGTCATGGCACCAACTCTCACTGAATTGAAGAAGCATCTGGATAATGCCCTCAGACACATGGTGTGAATTTGCGGGTGTCCTGTGCAGAGAAAGCAGTTGGAGAAGATGATCCCTGTGGGTCCTTTCCAGCCCAGGACACTTTGTGATTATAATAACACCTTTTGTGGTATTGGCTGTCCAGGACTGAGGGCAGGTCCTTTTTTTTCCCCCAGATTTAATGAGCATTTTGGATCCCTTTCCATTTTTCATAGTGTTTTAGAGCTGTGGCTTCCCAGACAGTCCTGCTGTCTGTTCCTGTCCCCATGCCCTTGCTCTCTGTGGTGGGCAGCAGGGTACCAGGGAGGGGACAGGTCAGGGAGGGCACTAGGGACACAATTTTGGGCTCTCAGAGCTGTGCTTTAGAGGCCTGGAGGGAGCAGAGAGTGCCAGGACATCCATCCACTGGGTGGATGCAGTAGGTGTGTGCCATGAGTTGTAAGGTGCCCAGGCTTCCCTACATCTCCTGGGGCAAGGGAGGGCCCTAGCCGCTGGAAAAAGGAAACAAGAAACATTGCTCAGCAAAGAACTTGGGCCCGTCCCTCTCTTCTGCTGTTTTTTATTGTTGATTTTGGTTCTGGTTTGGTTTTTTTGTTCCTTTTCTTTCTCCTCCTGCTCTCTCCACACCTCCTTGAGATCTCACAGCCAGGTCTCCCCTTGCCTGGACAGCCTTGGCCCCAGGCATGGAGAGAGGAGATCACTTCCCCAGGGTGGCCTCAGCTGGGGGACAGGAGGGGTCCAAGAGCCTGCCAGAAGAGTCTATGGGTCATTGGGCAGCTGTTTTATCAGATTCAGCCTTGGAGTTGTTCCTGCTCGTGACAAACTTCAAAGTTCTGATACCACCATCACCCTGTGCTGGGGAGGCCAGAGCAAGGTGACCCTGCAGCCACATCCTTTGTACAGGGACATTGTAACCTGAATCTTAAATCATCTGCTGTTATTTCCATTGGGAAAAAAAAAAAAAAGAAATAATAATAATAAACAAGTGTCCTTCCTGGCCCCCATTATTTTTCTCTTCAGCAGGCTCAAGCTGCAATTACTCAAAGGCTCATTGTTTAGCCAAATTTAGGGGGAAATTTGTCAGAGATGGCAAGAAGTGTGTTCCTGACAGGAGAATCATGATTTATTTTAAAGCAAGACACTGCTCAGAGGGTGTCTTTTTAAAAGGACAAGTCGGAGAACTCCCCTGCCAGCCTTATTCTCAGAAAGAGCTAAGTGGTTTTGACTGAAGTTAAAAACAAAACCAAAAAGAAGCCAATAAAACAACTGAGGCAGACATGAGCTGGGAGATGTTGTCTCCAAGCCTGGCAAAGGTCAAAGTAACCAAAGCCAAACCTTGTGATGAGCTGTGTCAAGTGATCATGGTAATAAAGAGGTAACACTATCAGCAATGTCCTCTGTGTTCCGTGCAGCCATTAACATGCTAATCTCAGCTTTAGTCTTTCCCAGCTAGCCAAGGATTATAATTACTGAGCTTTACAACTCAGTGCTATGTGTGGTGGCTAAACAGCTTGACTGAAAAGAAATGACTTGCCATCACCTGAAGAGGGCAAGCATGAGGGAAGGAGAACAATTGGCTAGTGAGTTACCATGGGCAGAAAAATTAGGTCAGAATGGAAAGAAAACTTCAAGAACCTCTTCCAAAGAGTGGAACAGCCTCTCATGGGAGGTAAAGGATGCTTACTGCTTAAATCATACAGAACCAGACTGGACAATGCACTGGAAAATGTACTGCAGGCAAGAATCCTGCAGGAACTGGGCTGGGCTAGAATATGAGAAGATGGACAAGATGAGCTAGCAAGATCTCCTCAGCTCTAATTTCTATGATTTTCTTTTTAATTGCTATATTTTTAATTTCTTAACACTCCTTCAGACAAGTTACAGAACTTCTGAGTGAGGCAGAGGATGGAGCTGGAGAGAGAGGTGGGTGTGTTTCCTGAATGACACACGCACATAATAAAACAAAATAAAGCAGGCAGCAGTTTCTCAGAGGCTGTTGAACTAGAATGACTGGCTGGAGGGAGCAGGGAGGAACAATGCTCAAAGGGTCTGCTCCCACCAGGCTGAAGCATGTGCAGGTGAGCTGTGAGGATTAGGGGTTAGGACAATGGCACAGAGAAAATCCTGACCCTGCTTAAGCATGCTGCATCCGCTCACAGTCAGGCTCATCTCTAGCTCTCTGCATAACTCTCCCCTGCTGGTTTTCACCAAAGGGTTTTGGAATGAGTAGAACATTTGATTAGGAGTTTCTTTCCCATCCTCCTCCCTTTCAAAGCAAGAATTTTCTGGTTTGCTTTGGTTTAAAATCAGCTTTCAGAGGGCTGGATTAAAGCAGAGATTTCAGGACTGGTCTTTCAGGCCTTCCTTAATCCAGTGCTGGACACAACAAACATCCTTAATTACTGCCCTCAGTCCTGGAGCCTCACATGCAGCTTTACCAAGGCACCACAATCCTGGCTTTCAAAATCCCTAGCATTTCAGCTCATGCCTGGCTGAGGTCACAGGGCAGCTGCTCCCCTTGCAGGACACTCAGGGCAGGTCACTGGTCTGTGTCACCACCCTTCTCCACTGCTGCTAGATCTGCCTGTGCTGCAATCTTAAAGGATGGCTCAGGGTTTTGCTGAGGGGCACCTGAACTCCAGCCTCTACTAAGCATTCCTCCATCAGCCCTAGGAAGGTCTGTCTCTCCCACTCTTCCAGCCTTGGAACCCCTCCTGGTTTGGGCTAGCAGAGCAGTCCAGGATAACATCTCCTCCTGCAGGTGTCATGCTCTGGATTTGGGATGATGGTGAGGTTTGAAATGCAATATTGGTGCCTGCCCTGACCCTGGGCACAGCACTCACCTTCAGGCTCTCCACTGCTGCCAAGGTCAGGGCTGGGCTGACCGCTGGTCCAGTGACAGATGCTCTCCATCATCCACTCCTCCCCGCACCTTGGGAGGGGAAAGGGAAAGAGAGAGAGAGAGAGAGACTTGTAGATTGGAAAAGAAAACTAAGACTATAATGTAAATGATAACAAAATTATTTATATATATATGTATATTTACACACAAATATCTACAAACCCAATACTGAATCCAACCCATCCTTGATGGTAACTACATCACCATCACCACTGACACTGTGACAGGAGGACTCAGCAGTTGATGGGAATTACACTCAGGGCCTGGATCCTGGAACTGGATTCAGGAGCTCTTGGATCAGGATTAAAAGGAGAGCAGAGTCCTCCTCAGATCCTGACCATTGAAGAAGAAAGAGAGAGAAGCAGCAGCTGACCCTCAGCTTTATACTGAATATGATTTATGTGGAATGGAATCCCTAGCTGGTCACTTTGGGGTCATCTCTCCTGCCCACTCCTCCCTGCAGGTGCAGCCTTTCCCTAAGGTAAGCAGCTCAGGCCAAGCACCAAGCCCTGACAAGCAATTTTCTGCATTGTTAAACTATTAGCAGGCTTTGTGGCAAGTTTTGGCTTGTGGCAGCTGGTCCTCTCCCAACATCAGCAGGGCTGAGCCTGACCCCACAGGTCAGGGCTGTCATTCCCAGCAGGTTCTTGGGCAAGGCTACCTTCTGTGGGGAGAAGAAGTTCTATTCTAGATGCTGTGCCACTTCCCATCTGGTTCAGAGACCTGGCCCTGGATTGATTTATTTACCAGTGTAGGTGTAACTCAGATTTCAGAGAGACCTTTTCTGCCAGTGCTGTTTACTATCAGAAACTTCTATCCCCAGTGGTTTGCAGACTCTGATTAAATCAATTCTAAACTTGCTCTTATATAAACTACATTTTGAGTCCTTTCTGGTTTTCAGCATTCTCTGAGAAATAAAAACAGGAACACAGCAGACAGTATTTCAGTAGGATCTCACCAGCCATGCCTGTACTCCGGGTCCTTCCCAGCTTCCCTTCCCCTTATGACACAAGGAACAAGCCCTCCTATCCTCACTTGTACCTCATTCCTCTGTAGGAATCCCACTAGAAGCACCTGCTGATGACAGGACATCCCTCAGGCAGGTACTTTCTGAACTATAACCATTGATAAGCTTCCAAGCCATGCAACAGAGGTGGTGTTTGTTATCTTGGCCTATAAATGCCATCCACAAGGTTCCTGTTTCACAGCCCATGGACTCTGTCATGCCACAGCCTTGATCATCATGTCACAACACAAAAATAACTGTACTGCAAAGGAAAGGATGGGTTTGTAGGTAAGGCTTTGCTCCTGAATAGTCCAAGCTCAGTTCTGCAGGTCTACAGTTGGTCATACCAAGCCAGGGAGCCACTGCAGGGCACTTGGTAACAGAGGTTAGGTGAGCACGTAGACAGTGTCACCCTGTAACCACCCACAGTCATGGCTTGGGGACACCGAGGCAAGCACAGCAAAATTGCAAAACAAATATTACAGAGTTTCAGCATTACCAGCTCTCTGGTGTGACACAGTGACACAGCTGTCAGGGTGTCACCACCTCACTAGGCAGCCAGCACAAAGTGGTAATCACCTGTCAATATATACCTGGAAGGTCACAAGGCCAAATCTTCAGCAGCAACCTCCAGGGTTTCTTTGGTAGAGTCTTGGCTTGGTAGCTAAGGAAACAGATATTTTCTCCAGCATGAATAATTAAAAAAAGAAAAAGGGAAATTAAGAGCCTCAGCCTGCTTTGCAAGCAGGTTACAGCTATGAAGCCATGATGAGTCTTTCTCCATATCTGTCCTTTCTCTCCACTCCTCCAGACAAGGGCAAAGTTCTAGGGGTTAAATCAATCCACCTTGGAGAACACCACACCTGCCACACTGGAACATCTCCCCTAGAAAGGTCTGACTGTCTGAGTGTCCCTTCTGTTTAGAGGGACATGACTTTGCCTCCATTAGAGACAGGTACTACTAGCTGCTGAGCACCAGATAGAGCTAAGAGAGCAGGAGACTCACTGTGCTAAGCCTTATCTCCACAAACACCTTTAACATGCAGAATGTTTGCTCACTGTGATTACCTGGGTGGAGAGGTTATTGTTGCTTAAATTATTTACTTTTAAACCCAGAGGTATTTGCCTCCACCCTGCTGAGGCTGCCCTGTGAACTCCAGCACTAACACACCTTAGCCTAACTGGGGAGCAATGCAAGGCACTGCAAGGAGCTCTAGGAGGATGGATCCTCAGGGATGCATCTGTCAGGAGACAGAGATGTCCATTGGGACCAGACATCAGCATGAGAGATTAAAACAGTATCCCCTGCCTCTGCTGCAAGGGCTGCTGGGCAGGGAGTCGAGTCCCAGGGAAGTAAGACTAAGCCTGGCAGAAAGGCATCTCCTATTCCTTCCCCTTTCCCTGCCTTTTCCAGATCAGAGGCTGGGGTGAGTTTCACTTGAAATAGATGGAGCTTTGCAGGCCTGATGCACCATATGGATGTTGTGTTTCCTCCCATCCCTGCTGAGGAGTAGAGGATCTGTCTATCTCCTCCTGATGCTCTGTCCCATCTCAAAGACTCTTGCACCATTCCTTAGCAGCTGCCTGAAGAGAACAAGCAGCAGGCATGGGTTTGGATGGCCTGGTGACTCAGCCACCATTATTGCACTGGCATGGAAGAGCTTTGAGTGTGGAAGAGAGATGGACAATCAACACTGGATAGCTGTTTGGAAGGAGCCTGTGTTCCCTGAGGTCACTGGCAACACTCACATTGGGTTTTATGGCGCTAGGTCACGCCCAGAGTCCTGGTCCCAGCCAAAGCAAGTTCATTTCCTGGCCTGCAGTGTGCTCTCCTGTGTCCATCCAACTTTGGAGACTAGACCTGACAGGCTTCCATTACAGGGTTTCCCTTGGGAAACTATTCCACATACCAGCAGCAGTCAGTCTCTAGCAAAGCTTTTCTGATGTTCAGTGGGAAACAACTTCTCACTCAAACTCTTTCCATTACTCCAGCTGTTTGCTTCTGGATCTTCTCCCTTCAGCAGCATATTCCACTTGCCTCCATCCTCCCAAGGCAGTGTTTCAGCAGTGTGTGGCAAACCCAGCTCCTCAGAGGAACTGCCTGTACCAGTCCTGCCCTGCCCTGCCTCACTACCCTGTCCAAAGGAAGCTCATTGCTTCCAACACTAGCAGCAAGCGTCAGATATTGAGAAGGGGTAAGAAATCACAATTCCAGAGCAGGCTGGCTGTAATCAGGACATAAAAGCAGAGAGAATACCACTGCGAAGCAAATAAAACCCTCGCATATTTCTTTTTTGTCTTTTTTAGGCAAAGGTCACACCTGCTTCCTCTGTGCCAGGCTTCAATCCCAACCCAGCAGCTCCATGGTCCTTGTCCCATTAGTCATGAGAGGAGCATTTATGGCAGTGATGAGTGTGGTTGCTAGCACTGTAAAGCACTCAGTGATGCAGTCCTGGAGAGAAGCACACACATGCTGAGCAAGTGCAGAGGTAACAAGTCAATGTTCCAAGGTGTTTAAAATGAAATCACAACTCATCCACCTTCCTGGCAAGCAGGAGTCAGGTTACAACAATTCACCTTTCATGGGCAAGGAGGATGCAAGAAACATAAAAGTTTTATTCTTCAGTGGTGGAAAACTCACAAGGAGCTTGAGTCAACAGACAAAGTGCTGCCACAGGTCACCAGCTGGAGAGATCAGACCAAATCAGCTGTGATTGTTGGAACCTGCACAGTGCCTCAGGAATCTTTGGTTAACTGTTGCTGGATATGTTTAACACCTCAGGAGAACAAGTCCTCTCTTTGAATTTCTTTCACAGTGGAGTTTTGGAGACCTCAAAACTAGGAAGTCCTAAAACCAAACAACACTTGCCCAGTGTGGAAGACAGCCTGCAATCCTGAAGCCTGGCATCTGCAGAGGCTGTGGGGCTCACAGGTTGCTTCTCCACTCTCCTCACAAGCCCCTTTCTGCCATGCCTGCACAGAACACTCAGACAGAATTTTAGATGCATTGGATTTCAAAGCGAGGAATGTCGGAAGAGCTCTGCCAGCTGTGAATAGCCTCCAGATGTTGGCTTTTCTTCTCCAGGCTTGGGGGAGGGAATGAAAATGCCTTGTGTTTGTCTCATAAAGTTAAATGGAAAAACATTGTCTGTTGAGGAGGACAGGCAGGGAGGTGGAGTCAGACACTGGGCAGAGCAGAAGACGAGAATAAAGGAGAACCACAGCTGAAAGGGTTCAGGACACTCTGCATCTTGAAAGCTGCAGTCTCTGGATAGGGGTTGGACATCAAATGACATGGCAGATGTCAGCAAGGAAGGCAGTTGAGATGGAAAGAACCAAAGAAACCAGAATGTAGTTTTCTTTGCAGAAAGCATGTTCTTCTCCCCCAGAGCTGTGGTAGTATCTCACCCTGTGAAACACCCACAGAGAAGCTGTGGCCAGGACCTCTTGCTGATTGAAACTGTGCTAAGCCCCAGCCAGCATCTTTCTTTCTAGTGCCTCTCTATGCTCTTCAAAGGAATAACCAGAAGCACTCACACCTTTCAAACTTCCAGCAGACCATGAAGTACACAGAGGTGTAATCATGTTCTTTGTTTCTTCTCTGCTCACTCCTAACATTTCTGTTGGGTTTTTTGACCTCTGCAGACCTTGAGAGAGTCTTTTCTTGAGAGAGCCTGTCTGCAATGAATAAGAGATCTCACTTTCTGCTGGCAGCAGATGACACAGAGCCTCCAGTGCTTCTGCACAGCCAGGCTGTGGAGTTCCTTTGCATTTGCTGCCACCAGATTTCATCTGCCAGTTGCCCAGCCACAAGGTGCCAGGAGATGTTCTCCAATCCTTTCCAGTCAGCTTTGTGTTGCTTCTCTGGTCTGTGGGCCACAAGCCAACTGTTCACTTGCTGTTGTTGCTCCTCTCCAGATCATGACAAGAGTGTTGAGCAGCACTTGTGTTAGCCCAGAGTCCTGTGAGGTCCTTCTGGTGAGCTCTGTCTCCAGACTGACTATCTGAAGTGCTCAGGCTGACGCTGGTCTCCTCACTTGTGATCCCATCTGGCAGAGCTCCCCACAGGCAGCTCTCACCTCAGAGTGCTCCAGCAGACAGGACTGCCTGGCACCAGCCTTTTGGAGCTCAGGCAGCAGGTATGTGAGGACCTTCTCTCTGATAACCAGGCTCAATCACTTTAATGGCCTAGACCTTAAACCTAGCAAAAAAGTATTTGGACAGTGCTTTTAGACACATGGTGTGACTTTGGGATTGTCCTGTGCATGAACAGGTGTTGGTAGATGATCCTTGTGGATCATCTTGTGGGTCCCTTTCAGCCCAGGACACTCTGTGACTCTGTGGACACAGATGCTTGCTGGTTTCTGAGCTCTAGGGGATGTGAGGGCTGCACAGGAAAAATAGAGTTACTGCACCAAAAATGTTGGGGCTCTTCAGACCAGAGGAGGATAGGTGTAGATCTGCAGCATCCCACTGCAACTCCTCCCCTCCCTTGACTTAGATTACTCCTGATTGTTCCCTTCCTTTGAGGGGCTGGTGACAGCAGGTAAGAGTGCCTTGGGCAAGTTTCCACCACCTGTGGACAAGCCTGCACACAGAAGGATCCTCCTTGGGCCATCCATCAAGAGAGGGACGGATCAGAAAACAGAGCAGTGGGCACAGCCTCCACTATCCTCTACCAAACCACAGGCTCTCTGAGCCAGGATGTCACCCTGACATTGTCTTCTGGTGTACCCCAGCTCCTCCAGCCCCTCAGACTCCACCAGCTGCCATTCTCACTTGCTAAATGTCTTCTGTGCCTGCTTTGCAGCTGTAAATAATCTCCTGCTCATGTGGTCTGTGGTTTCAGGTGCCACACAGTCTCCAAGGTGAGAGGGGCCACCCTAGGGGACAGCAAACAGGAAAGTATCCCAGGCATGAGAATGCTGCTGTGGTTCTTGAGACAGGAATTTCCCTCACACCTATCTCCTCCCCTCTGTTCCTCCACACTTCTTGGTGCAGCTGAAGACCAGCAGCAGCAGCACTGGCAACTTCAGTCACTGCACCACCTGGGTATTGGTTACACCTGCAGGTGGAAGTCAAGCAAACCCAAGATGTCATCTTGGCTAGAGGACTCTCCTCAGCTCCCAGTCTGGGCCCAGTGCCAGTCCTCACCCTTTCAGCATCCCAGCTCTTCCCAGGACGGTCTGGACAGGTGTTTATTCAGGCAGAGCCATTTCACTTCAGGTGTCTTCAGCCTTCATGGAAGGCAGAGAAATTCCAAAGCAGATTTCCTGAGCAGCATTGAGCAACAAAACAGCACTGACAGCTGGGACAGGCAGAAAACAACAGATCCTTTGTGCTGGGTCAAACCCTCCCACTGCTTGCTTCTGCCTGATGGCATCTCTCCATTTTTAGGTGGCAGTGGCAGTGACAAACTGGCTTTACTTGTGTGAGGAACTCAGCTTTACACACAGCACATGGTACCCAGCAAGGCACTGGCTGAGCAGCAGCATCCTGCCCTCAGAGACTGCCCTCCTGAGAGAAGAAACCTCTGCACTCTCCTGTGAATCAGCTTGGTGATTCTCTCCAGGCATTTTGGGAAGGAGCCAGAGCATCCCCAGTGAGCCACACTGGTGGGCAGCCTCAGCTGCTGCTGGGACAGGCTCAGCTGCCAGCTGGCATGGAGAGTGGGGCAAATCCTCTCAGCCATGAGAACCTTCAGCTTTTGCTGCCATCACCACTGATGGAAATATGGCACTGAGATGTGTGGATGGGAGGACATCAACATCTAAGGAGCTGTAGATGACATTGGCTGCTTTCTCCCCCACTAAATGCTGTATCATGTTGCAAGCTCTTCTCCATCTCTCTGTCTGCTGCCTCTGTGAAGCTGGTTCCAGCTCCATTTCTTTTGCAAGTTCCAGAGGCTCCTGCCCTCAGAGTGGCTAACTTTGGGTTTATTTTCCCCCAGATAATAGATTTGCATTTTTCCACTTTGAATCCTGTGCTGTTATTTCCTGCCTCCAACACAAGGGAGCCACGAAAGTGGTGACTGTACAGCAGAAAAGGAGAAGGAATGGAGTCATGGGCATGTTTGTGAATGTAGGAGACGCAGGAAGAGACTGTGAGCGTATGAGAGGAAGCAAAGTGGAATTTATTGTCCCTCTCAAAAGACCAATGGAGAGCTGGCAAGAGAAGGAGCAGGTAGCAAAGGAGAGGGAACCTAGTTCAATGCTCAGTCTCTGTGCTGAGGTGAGAGGTTTTCTGCCTCACAAATTCTTTCTTCACTACCAGTTCCATGGCCTAGTGGCAAATCTTCCGTCCCTGATTCCAAACAAGCCTGCCAGGAGGTCAGGGTGAGCTGTTCCAGCTCTATGTGCTGCAGAAGCTGTCCCATGGCGTGACACATGCAGATGTTTCCTCTTTCAGAGGGGAACCATCCCTCTGCACTCAAAGGAATTGTTTCCCTCTTTGTCAGGGAGTGAAAAAAGCAAATCTAGATCTTGTCCCCTCCCTTCCATCATGCCAGAGCAGCAGGAGGGAGGGGAGTGCTCAGCCTCCTGCCAGCCCTCTGCTCTTTGCTCAGGGACTTGGAGCTCAGAGGTGCATTCCTCATTGGCTGCATCATTCCTGATGCTCAGCCCTCTCTGCCCTGCCCTGCCCCTCTCCATGTCCAGCCTGTCTTCCCATCTCACCTACATCTTCCTGATTTCCTTCTCCTCCCTCCCCACTATGTAAGGAGCCTGATGCTCTTCCTCTCCCACTAACCCTTCCCCGACCTGGGAGACATGCAGAGCCTATGACACCACAGTGTTACCTAAATAAATGCATCCTGAGGTTAAATAAAGCAAGGATATTGCAGAGAGTGAGAAGAAGGACAGTTAACCATCATGCATGCTCCAAACCTCATTTCTGGCTGCAGAGGGAGAGCCTACAATTTTTTCAGCAAACCAGTATCTGCTCTAAGAAGGAAAATGGAAAGACGTCCCAATATCAAGCCTCAGTCATCACACAAATGGCACTTGGCCTCTTAGCCAAGGTCTGTTCTACAGCCCAGGATACAGGGCAGTATTGCAGCTAATTCCCTTTGTCAGCATTGAACGAAAGAAGAACAAGAGAGCATGGGGCATGCTGTCATCTCCTGCCACTTTTTGATGCTTGCAGGATATTTTTTTTCTCCATTAACATGGCAAAGCCTGTTGGTGAAGTAATCAGCAGCATGTTCTGCACAATACAGCAACCACAGAAGGCAGAGCTCCTTGATTGCTGAAATGGGTAAGAGAGGCCTTGATGTGGAGAATCCTACCAGCCATCACCTCTTTGATGTATCATGGGAGAGGTTTCGGGGAAAGTGTTAAAGAAAGGAAAGGGTTTAAATATCCCTGACCATGCCTCCCCAGCTCCTAACTCACTCCACACACCATGGTGTGGGGATCTCAGGCAGCTCAACCTTAGCATGTCACACTGGCAGCATGCTTTAGACTGTTGAGCCCATGATGAGACTTTTCATGTCATGGGTTTTTCATTGCAGCCTGCCTTTTGAAAAACACACACCCTCAAGGGGGAAATTGCCAGAGGCACCCAGGAGGACTTCTGTCTTCTCTAGCTGGGTGGACAGAGCTGGTTCTCTGCCATGCACACAGAAAGCTTATTGAGCTAAGGCTTCACCCACAGACAGACATGACAAAATTTACCAGCTTGAAATGTTCTTCTACCTCTACCTATTGGTAGGAAGTTCTCCCACTTCTACCTTGTCTTTCTGTCCAGATTCAAGGTGGAAATACCTCAAAGGGCTACCAATCTGCTCAGCAGAAGCTGAGCTCCACCCTGACCTCATCATACCTTCACATTAGGAGGTACTCTCCCTTGCTTGAGCCATATATTGCCCCCTTGCAGCATCGTTCCCAAACAGTAGCAGCTGTCCACACTTCCCTTTGCTGGACATTGGCTGTCACCCTCTCTCACATCCAGCTTGACAGGTACAGCAGCAGGGATGAAGCTAGCTGCTGGCAGGGTACCAGAGCTCCTCCAGGGCCACAGCCACAGCCTATGTGTCCTGTTTTGTTCCTTCTCTTTACTCTGCTGGCTGGGCACTCACATTTCCAGATGGAGAGTCAGGAAGCAGCAACTTATGGGCAAGCTGCTGCTGACACTGCAGAAGGCTGCTGCCTCCCTGCAAAGTCTCTGATGTTGGCCCTTGCCTAAGGTGGCCTCCCCAGCTGAAAAGCAATTTGTACAGAAAAAGTTTGCTCTCTCTAGACAAACAAAGCTTTGCCAGTCACAGGAGACTTCACACCAACCTTCTCAGGTTGCTTTTGCCCCGTGTGAATGTGTTCTAGGTGTTCTGGCTACAGCTGGTGTGTGTGTGTAGGCAGCTGCCCTCTGGCAGGAGGGCATCACTTGTGACCAGGTCTGGGGCAGAGGATGCTCCAACACAGCTGAGCTCTGGTCCACAGAATCTGCTTTGGGACTGTGCACTCCAGTGTTTTGTGTGGAGCTGAGAATCCCTCACTCCGATAAAATCTTCTGGAAGAAGAGGGCAAGGCAAATGGGCAGTGCAGCTCAATGCCAGAGCAGCTCCTTCTGCAGGGTAAGCAAACACATTTTCCTTTACCTGGATATCATAGTCATGAATATAACCAAGAAACACATTCTAACCCATGGGTGTTAAACATACTTAGGCTTATTCTATACTCTGGGAACAAATTTGTCTTTATTTTCCATCAGTGGCAAAATTCCCATGGGATTGTCTGGGCATGACATCTGTGCCCACCACAGGTGTCACCGTTGCTATTATTTTATCCACAGTTCTGTTTTTAAGCAAGTAGCTGTAGCCTAAAATTAGAGCAGACACATAATAGTAACACCAGAGAGAAGGAGTAATCTGAAAAAGAGCAAGGACTTTTCATCCTTCACACTTCAAAGAGCACCAGTTTTATCTTTCAGATAAAGGCAATCCAGTGTCCTCCTCATGGAAGTGGGGAAGGCCTTTGCCAGCTATTTCATCAGTGTCTCTTTACCTTCTTCTGGGCCTCTGCAAAGGCAGGCTTGGTTCCTTGCAGGAGCAATCACCAGTGCCATCACAATAGAGATCTCATTTTAACCCAGATGCTTTCGGGCTAACTTCTTCCCCCACATCTCAAGCACATCCCCACTCAGTATTGCCTGTAGCATCCACGAGACAACCACAGCAGTCAATTCTCTGCAAGTGTGAAGGATCTATTTTTAGAGATCTTTAAAATGACAAGAAATGCCAACCTCACAGAAGTGTGAATGACAAACTTTATTTCATCTCCCTTGCCTGCTCTCTCTCCCTGGAAGCAAACCACCAACCACCATTTAGCCAAGGTGCTCCAGAGTCACCACCAGACCAGAGTTGCATTTTGAGCATCTCTGCTTCTTAGTACATTCCCCAAAGTCTTGTCCTTGCCAACCCCACAGGTCCCATTCCCATTCTCTGGTGCTCTCAAGCTGAGTGACTCCTCTTTGTGGAGGATGAGAAGGGGCTGTGGTAGACTCACTCAGCCTCATCATGTCCATGCCAACCAGCTGTTTGTTTGTTTGTTGGAGTGATTCTATTGTTGAGGTCCTGTTACCACTCTTGTAACCACACTTTTTTTTTTCCTGACAACCAGAAGCTGAGCTCTACAAACAGATGCTGTTGTGATCCTCTCTTACTCAGCTGGAGCAGCCTCACTCATTTTTCCAGGCTGTGGTCTCTGTGCTCTGAGTCAGACTCAGCCCTGCACAGCTTTCTCTGACTCTGGTTTCCTCCCAGCCACTCTTGACTCTGAGCCAGCCAAGCAGGGCGTAGCTCAGTACATTTTTTTTTTCCCCCTTCTCACTCTCTTTAAAGGCAGACTGATTCATGGAACTCCCTTAGAACAGAGCGGAGAGCCACCACCCTCCTGCGGCACCGGAGGAAACTTAAACCCCCAGCAGGTCCCTCCCCTCCAACAGAGCTCCAGGAGCCCAGCGCTGCAGCCCAGCACATTCCTGCTCCCACAGGTGCCAACACCAGTCCCAGCACACAAGGTAAGGACTGCTCTCCACAACCCTCAGCAACTTTCCTCCCTCACTGGCAGCTGCTCCCTTCATGCACCAGCTCCAGCCTACTTCTCTCCTCTGCTCCACTGCTCTCCAAATTGGCACACGAGCTGATTTCAGGACGCACCTTCACCTTCCAGCCTTGGCTTTGCAACCCAAGGGCACAGCCTCTCTGCCCTGCCCAGCCTGCAACCCCTGGAGTGCTTGCAGCAACAACAGCATTGGCTTTCCCTCCAGGGCATGTGCAGCTAGGTGCAGGCAAAGGGTGCCCAAGCTGGGCCAGCTCCATCCAGGAGCTGGCCCACACTCTTGGAGTAGCATTGGTTATAACCCTGGGACAACGCCTGCTTGGAGAGAGCTCTGCTAGCTCAGCATTCCTGGCTTCTGCTGCCATCCTTCTGCACATTTCTCTCTCCCCTCCATCAGTAGTTTGCCAAGCTTTAACTGAAAACAACAGCAATCATTCCCAGTGAAGCTTGAAAGGCCCCAAAGGTGCAGACTTTGGGGTGGAATAGAGAGGACCTCTCTTTTTCTGTTGGGGTCCTGGCTCCTGAGGCTGAAGCCAAGCCCCAGGTCTTCACCAAAGCCATAGGGGGGTAGAGATGCATGGTGCACCTGCCTTAGCAGCACAGACATTGGGGTGAGGAGCACTAGGAGGTGAAGTGAAGTTGCTCAGAGCACCATGGGCTGAATGGTGAGGGCAGACACTGATGGGAACTGTAGGATTGCAGAGATTGGCAATTTTCCTTATTTATCTACCTGCCTTTCTCCATGCCAACCCTCCCTGCCTCAATTTCTTCACCAGTTCCCTCCCTTCATCTCTCTTCTGTGGTCTGTATCTTGTGGTGAAACCTGAGCTATCTTTGAGGTCTGAGCAAAACTGGTATGCTGGCACCAAGCTTTGATTCCTGTTGCAGGAACTCAGCTCAATACTGCACAGCGTCATGGCTCTGACAGACTTGAACAGGGTTTAGCTCAGTCTGGCTGGGAATGGCAGGGGCACAGGCTGCTGCTGTGGCCAAGAACCTGAGCTGACCTTAACCTTGTGTCAGAAGGATGGATTTGGGGAATTCTGAGGTCCCCTCTGCCCTATTGCTTGCAGCTCAGTCAAGCAGGGGGTGCCTTCTGCCTCAGAAATGGATGTATGTGAGTGACAGGGAAGCAGTGAGGATTTCCAGGGCAGTCAGCAATCAGTCTGGGTAGAAAGGGTTTTCAGAAGTTGTCATTTACCAGGATTAACAATGAAATTGTTTTCCAAAATAAATGACAAATGCTGCGGCCCCAGAGGGACTTTCACTCAAAAGCTTTGGATTCCTCAAGGCACCTCAGAGAGCAGACTTGCCCCAGAGCTGCCCACTGGGCATTGCTGGCCAGAGTGGGATTCCTCTCTGAGCTAACATACAGGAGGAAGCTGGACATGAGGAGTGTGACCTTCAGGGCTGCTAGTTCTCCCCAGTACCCTGCCAAGAGCAGAGAGCCCTGGGCTTGGCAAACCTGCCCTGCTGGCCTGACCAGTGGGCTTGGGATTCTGCTTTGTGCAGGGATTGCTGTTTGGGGCCTCGGTGGAGTGGAGGTTGTCTTGAACCAGTTCTGGGAGATCTGCTGATAACAGCCAGGGTTTTTGTGGTAAAAGACCCACCTGAGGGCCTTGTTTATAAAGGAGATGAGGAGATTAGCTGCAAGCTGAGGCAAAGCAGCATGCACAGAGAAGGAGTCCCCTCTCCATGGCGCTGCCAGGGCTGATAGCTAACTGCTAGTCACAGCACTGTAGTGCTGGCCCTGGACAGATGTTCTGAAGCACCAGCTCCAGCACAGATCCTCTGTCAGAGCCAGGTCACACCCAGTCATGACAGAGCAGGACACAGGGTCCAGCAGCAGCAGCTCCTCACATGAACTGCCCAGAGGAAACTCTAGAGTGTCTCCTTTATTCATCTGCTCTCTGCTGTTAACTGCAAGGAGGGAGGCAGAGCAGCACCTCTGGAGGCTGCCATCTGGAGCATGAGCTCTTCAGATCCCACAGGGAGACTTTTGGAAGCACCTGCTTAGATAGAACAGCTGGACAATGAACAAAGGAAACTCTGGCCAAAGCCGCAGTTCTATGCACTCTGCTCCTCTTGAACTGTTTGCAGCAGGGCAGACAGTGCATGGAACCTGCTCTCTGAATAAGGCCAAGTGTAGCCCATGCCTTGCTGTGGTAGGGAGGGGCAGGTTAGGATAACTCAGCTCCCAAAAGAGTGATTCCTTTGCCATAGGCATAAGGAGAACTCAGGGACAGGTCCTGGGCTAGGGTCACCCACAGCCATGCAGGGAAACACAAGAGCTATCAGTATTGGAGTGGCTGAAGGGAACAGTGACTCATGCTGGAGGCCTGGCTCCTGTGATGTGAGGCCACCTGGCAATACCTTTGGATCAGAGGAAATCCGAGGTGAGGACCTGCACTGTACTTTTGCCCTGGCAGATCAGTCTGCTCAAGGAGGGCAGTTGTGAAAGCAGCTGCCATCACCAGGTTCAGAGTCCACATTCTTCTCATTCCAGAGAGGTATCTCCGCTATGGGCTCCGGCAGGTCTCTGGGATGGACAGTGAGATCCATGTGAGAGAGAGGGAAGAGCTGCAAAGTGTTCAGAGCTGGGAGTAGGCTGGTCAGGGGGTGGCTGAAGAGCAGCTCCATGAACGCAGACCACGGCTTCTCACATATCTATCTCAGCATCTCCTCTGAACCCTGCACGCCTCAGCAGCTCCTGTGTCTAGTGAACTCACCCAGGGGCCTTCCAACATGCTAAGGGCTGAGGCTGCTCCCCAGTGCACCTCCAGAGGAGCAGAGGAACACTTCTGTCTTTCTGTTAGCCCTGAGGTTCCCTTCCCCACCCTCTCTCCTTGATGTGTCTGGTGTAAGGAATGACAGTGTCCTCCTCCAGAAGCTGCTGCCTGCCAGGCCCCAGGCAGTTGTCTCTCTTCCCTTTCCTACTACCAAGTGAGCTCTGAAGTTTCAGTTAATGTTGTCACATGGCTGAGTGCTGGAGTATGTTTTCTTCTGGAGAAAATGCCAATTTCTCACTGTCTGCCCTAAGAGCTCTGCTATTTCCCCACTCTGATATGAATCATGAGCATGGGAGCTGGGAAACCCTTGCCTGTCATCTTCTGTGACTCTGTGAGGAGAGGTTGCTTACCAAGAGTGGATTCTTTGTCTGGTCACAAGAAGAAATGATTCATGATTCACATGCTGGGGCTTTACCACTCCCCTGGGAAGGCAATTCCCCTGATCCCTGGGGACCATTCCACACTTTCCAAGAATCAGACAAAATCTTCCATTTACTTCAGCTTGGTTTCAGCTGTAGCGTCTCAGGCTGCTCTAAGCTTTCTTCTTGGGTGACATTAATCTGCTACTTTCACAGCCTCTCTCCACCTCATGTGGTTACCACAGCCATGATCCATGCAAGCACAAAATCATCTCACTGCCATAAACCAGAAGCTCCAAAGGTCTCTGTGCCCACACACACCTCCTGCCCAACCCTTTCCCCATGCCTGTGAAATCTCTCTCTAGAGGCTCCACTCTACTCATCCACATGTCTGTAAAAAGCATCTGACTTGTAAATTGAGTCAGGCTGGTCTGAACAGACCAGCCTGTCAACAGCAGAGCTGGTGTCCAGTGGTTTGTAAAAGTCCAGAGTCAGCAAGGACTCTGGAGACAGCTGGATCTGAAGCAAGAAGCAGAGCAAACAGTGAAAGCAAAAGGATCCTTCCCCATGGTCATTTAAAGCTGTCATAAGCTTTCTAGTAACAAAGGGATAGGTCCAAGGTCACCCGGCTGTGCTGAGGACTCATGCTTCTGTGGCACAGTGACAAGGTGTGCAATTGGAGCAGGGATGAGATGCAGTCAGGACATCAGCTCAGACAAAAAGCAGATCTACATGCTCTGCAGAAGGTTGTGACTCACCCTGAGGTTTCCCTTACTGGTGGCATCGTTGCTGTTTGTAGGTTGGCTTTGCCCTGAGGAGTGCTCCAGTGACAGAGGTGGCAGTTTGGAGTCTTTATTTCCTATCCCATCCTCTCCAGTTTTCCCTTTCCTTTCCATGTGGCCTTGGCTCTGACTCAAACGAGCTGTATTCCTGGTGTGACTCTGTGTCACCTTAGAGAGTGACCTCCTCCTGCCACCATTCAAAGCCAGAGTACTGGATGGGACAGGTCACTGCTCTGACTTGCTTGATTCCTCATTTTCTGTGGTGGAATTCTCCCCTCAGCCAGCATCTCTGAGAGCACAGCTCACCCACTCACCCTGGGAGAGGCAATCCTAGGCAGGAACCTCAGTCAAGAGAGAAGAATGAGAATGGAAGTCAGATGAGCTCCATCTCTCAGGAGCACTTCATGTCTGAAATATTTTAGCTTCAGTTGAGAGTGCTCTGGTTTTTCACCTCAAACAATCCAATCATTCCTGCAGGAACATCCTGTACACTTCCCCTACTCCTTTCAATCCAGTGAGCTTTCTGCCAGAAGCAAAGGACCAGGACCTAATCTGGCTTACCCTCTTGAGCAGACTCCGTCTGTTTGAGGAACTCTGCACTGGCCTTTGTCATATCTCCAAGTGGCACCTTGCATTCCATCCTGATGCTTTGCAAAGCAGCAGCTCAAGGGCAAGGACTCACTTCTCCAGATTGCCATCCAGATAGGAGGAGTCAAACCACTTCAGCAGACAGGGGTGAGGTTGGTGCTGCACTTCACCTGCAGAAGACTTTGCCTTAGTTTCTCATGGCTAGTGCTTGCCTGTTTGACCTTGAATTCAGGTGCAGCAGAGCTGTGTTGTTGCCCAGTGTTTGTACTTCTGCATGGTCAGAGAAATCATCTCCAGGCAGGTCAGAGGCTGTCATGCTTATCTGTAGGTTTTCTTGTGCTGAAGGCTGCCATGGTGATTGTTAGTCATGGTTACTGTTGGTGTGGCTTGGTATTTCTCCTCGTCCATCATCCAGGAAAGGGAAACTCAGGCCCCTGTCATCAGTGCAAGATCTTGTCTTGACTCATGCAGGCTGTTGAGCAGGTACATGGCCTTCACTCCTTCCCCACCAGCCTTTTCAACATCAGTAGTTATTCTACTCTGGTGTCTCAGCCCCTTTTTTTCTTGGCCTAGCTGGAGTCTCTCCTCTGGAAGATGTGCCAGGAGGCTCAGTGCAGGATTCACAGGTTGGATAGACTGGTTTATGTTGGAAGGGACCTTAAAGATCCTCTAGTTCCAACTCCTCTGCCATGGGCAGGGACACCTTCCACTAGTTCAGGTCGCTCTAAGTCCCATCCAACCTGGCCTTGAACACTTCCAGGAAGGGAGCACACACATCATCTCTGGGCAACGTGTTCCAGTGTTTCACCACTCTCACAGTAAAGAATTTCTTCCTGTTATCTAATCTAAATCTCTGGGCTTTCAGTCTGAAACCATTACTCCTTGTCCTATCACTACGTTCTTTGATGAAAAGTCCCTCCCTGTCTTTCCGGTAGGCCTCTTAAATACTGGAATAAGGTCTCCCCAGAGACTTCTCCAGACTGAACAACCCCAACTCTCTCAGCCTGTCCTCACTGAGGAAGTGCTCCAGCCCCTGATCATCTTTATGTCCCTCCTCCAGACCTGCCTGAGCAGCTACACATGCTGGGGCCCCAGAGCTAAGCACACAGTGTCCTGAGCACTTGCAGGGTTAAACAATTGTGGTTTTGGCAGCTTTGGGGTGAGTCAGTGGAAAAAACTGACAGCTCTAGGAAGGCTGAGACTGACTCATAGCCCAAGGAGAGCCTGGACAGTGCCAAATCCAGCTGCAGCTTAGGTAGGGGAATGGAAGGGAAGGCATTTGCATGCAGTTGTGTCCTAGTGCTCCAGCAATGGGACCCCACCCTGCAGTGGAGAAAGATGTTTCATCCTTAACCAAGGGAAAGAGTATGTCCTGTCAGCCACCACGGGTCTGCTAGCTTCTGGCTGATGGCAGGAGAAGCCTGTCTAGAGCCCCACCACTGCTGTAGTGTCAGAGGTGATTTAGCTCCATGCCATTCCTTCACCCTCTGCTCCTGGGGGATTGCTCCCTAGTGTTTTGTTTAAAAGGCAGGGAGCTATGAGGGAAGGGGAAAGGGAAGGAGCAGAGAGGGAGCCTTGTGCTTCAGCTCACAGAGAATCAAAACCAAGCTGTGAGCACACAGCCCCAGGGCAGCTTGCATTTGAGAGCTGTGTGTTCAGGGAGAGGTGCTGACCTCAGGAAGCAGGTACACTGAGAGCACCTGAACTAACAGTGCAAGAACGGGAGAAAATGCAAAGGTAATAAAGGATTTGGCTTTTTTATTGCATATTGGGCAAAGTTCTGGGTATGGTTTTTGTGGTTTTGGTTGGTTTGGGTTTTTTTACATTGAAAAATAACATCCCTCATTTTAACTTCTGAATGAAAACAGAAGATGCATTTAAAAAGACTGTTCTAGTCCTTTAGGTTGCCATGAAAAGAGGTTTTCAGTCCTTCAGGTACAGGGCTTTTTTGAAGGTCCTCAAAAATAACCACCAAAAAAACCTTGGTGCATTAGCTTTAAAGGGGCCATGGAAAAATACATGTGTTTAAGAGAGAAGAAAGTTTTGCCACTGCTCAGTGACCTGAGAGAGGTGGTTCCATGAGGTTCTAAACTCAAGGAAAGCCTCCTGTTCACCAGCTAATGTTGAACCAGACAACAAGGCAGTGAATGAGAAGCCTGCCTGTACTTTGGGAAACTATATCCAAAGCAGTATAAGGAATAGCTACAGTGAAAGGCAAGACAGGAGAAGAGATGGAGGAGTCACTGAGTAAAAAAAAAAACAAACAAACGCACATTTCTGGGGATATACAAAGCCTTTTGTTACTGTTTGCATGAAAGACATCACAAAATATAGCTGTGTTGTTCCATGACAATGTTACCCCACCCTGTATGCATGGTGACAGCATCAGACCTTACCTGAGTCACCTGGACCAAAATAACTTGACAGCTGACATGAATCACATCCTTGACACTGCTGTTCAGTACCAGCACAACCAGGAGAAAGAGCAACACAGCCCAGTAAAGCTTTCCAGGGAGGAGTTTTTCACTGGCCACAGAGTGAACCCAAACTCTTCTGTCTGATTTTTGTAGCTGCACTGCACAATGACAAAGGAGTGCCTGGAAGGAAAAGAAATATCTTCACTCCCTGTTGGTGAATTGCTCTGCTCACTCTCACAGCTTAGGTTTGTTCCTTGTATCTCAAATTTTCAGGGGAGAAAGCTGCAGCCTTGACAATCAGTGTCTTCAAAGCCTTCTAAAGGACATTCTTTTCCCTTTCCAATCACATGTTAGCCCCAGCCCCCC
>VWZO01017591.1:93332-236239 GCA_013396975.1 Bucco capensis
AGAACAGGTCTGGAATATGTCCTTTTTCCTTTACACAACACACACCAATTTCAGTAACCTCTCTATATACTCAGGCTCTTTTTAAAATGCCCCTAAGCTAACCACCCCTGTTCTCCATCTCCTCCCAAACTGGTTCTTTACCTCCAGGATTTCTTTAACCTCTTGAGCAACTCCCTTTGGACAGAGGTTTTGACAAAGGTTTTAAGGATATTTTTTTGTGACTATGTGCTTCCAGAATGGATGCAAGATCAACCTTCCCCTCACGTCAATAAAGCTCACAGCAATGCTATTCCTCGGTTCAGCCCTGCCCTTCACCTCCTCCTCTCTGTTCTTGTTCTCCAGAGCTCTCTGTGTTGGTGACACTACCTAGAAGGGATCCAAGATGTTGGTGCTGCTGGCTGGAATCTTTGTGGTTCACATTGCCACTGTCATCATGCTCTTTGTCTCCACCATTTCCAATGTAAGTAGAGACCACCTCAGATGAGAGCCTCCTGCAGCAGTGGCCAGCCCTTTATACAGCTTGCAGGGGGACAGGTGGCTAGCAGTAGCCTCATTGCCCTTCTCTGAACATGCTCCAATGCCTCTGTGTCTGTTTTGTAATGAGTGGCCCAAAAAAATTCTTCCCAGAAAGCACTGGGAGCCTGCATCATCTCCCACCAACTTCAGCTGTTCATCTTCATCTCTGATCATGGTGCTTGGGCTACTCCTGCTCCCTTTACAGTTCAGTCTGACAAGGGGCCAGAAGAGCAAGGGTCCCTTGCTCAAGGGGCAATTGTCAAGGGGCAGTTCTTCCCCCTTGACACAACCATCTCATCCTGTTTCAGGTTTGGATGGTGGGTTCTAACTTCTCCGGATCACCAATCTCTTCAGGACTCTGGCTTCTGTGCAATGAGACATGTAAGCAGCTGTCAGTCAGTAGTGATGAAGGTAAGTGACTTCTGCACTTCCATGGAGGTGGTGAACTGCAGCGGGTTGGTGCACAATGCCAAGGCTGAGTCCTGACCTCCTGTAATCCATTCCCTGTGTTCCCAGCTTCCCTCAAAGCTGTGCAAGCCTTCATGATCCTCTCCATCATTTTCTCCGTCATCGCGCTCATCATGTTCATTGTCCAGCTCTTCACCCTGGAGAAAGGCAAACGTTTCTACATCACTGGAGCCATCATGCTGGTCTGCTGTGAGTATGCAAGCCTGGGGGTGGCTCTGCATGTGTCCCACTGCCTCTGCAAGCCCAAGCAGCCACACATCTGCTGCACATGGCCATCAGGCAGGTTGTTAGCCAGCTAAATGCTTCCTGTGGCCACATTTTTGTGATAAAACAAAACACTGAGGAATTAGAAAGTGTGGAGGGTTGGGGTTTGCTTCTGTTGTTTTTTGTTTTTTTTTTTACTGTATATAATGAAAATATTTCCAGATTTTCATTGGAAAAAAAACAATTTTGCAAAATACCTTTAAAAGACAACAAAGGAGAGGACAGGGGAATAGTTAGGCAGTTACTGCTCAAGGGATTCAACATGTAACACCAAGCTGTCTGCAGACCCTATTGCTGATCTCCTCCTAACAAAGGTTCATTCCCCATGGCACACACTAAGCTCTGAGTGCCTGATGTCACCACCTCTGCAAGAGAAGCCCTCCATCGATAAGCCTGATGAGCAGCAGACCTTCTCTTGCATGGCACAAGACATGCATTGCAACCTCAGGGGCCAGCAATACTGCAAAAGTCCTACAGCAGTGCTGGTTTCTGTGCATTTTCCAACCTCCTTTCTTTCCTCCCTTCCTTCCCACAGGGCTGTGCATCCTGATTGGAGTCTCCATTTATACAGCTCGCATCACAAGCTACACGAGAGATTTCATCCGTCCTCACCATGGCTACTGCTTCATCCTGGCCTGGATCTGCTTCTGCTTCAGTTTCATCATTGGCATCCTCTACCTTGTCCTGAGGAAAAAATAAGGCTGATGGGAGTCCAGGGGAGAGGGTTGGCTACTGGGAATGGGGAGAATTGCTCTGCTGAGAGAACTTTTGGGCCAATAGACACAAACAGCCACCATCATCACCACTGCCACCATGACAGAACAATCACTAACAAACCTAGAATCCTCAGAGACTCCTTCACCAAAGGGGGAGAAACAGCTCCTACTAGCACTCCTGGGGCTGTTCCACCAGAAACCTGCAAGTGACCCATGCAGCAAAGTCATGTCCTATCTTCACAAAGCTTCAAGCTCTGCAGCAGTGATTGAAGGGGACCACAAAAACAGGGGCTGCATCTTTTCCCCTTCCTAGAGCCCTTCTCACACCTTTTGGTGTGCCTGTGGGTTGAGCAGTGAGGCTCGTGGCCCTTTTCTATCCACTGAAATGGACAGGATGAGCCTTTTGTTACATTTACGTACACACATGCACATCTGTGAAAGCTGAGGACACTAAATTGTGAAGCAACCCAGTAGAACTCAGAACAAATTCATATTCAGATGTCTACAGAAAAAAGGCAGCAATTTTCTTTGCTGTTCTGTTTACCATTTGACATTCCCATGGGTGAATCAGATACATGTAGGAAGGACAAATACACAGGCAGGGATGATAAGGAGAGAGAGAGAGAAAATGTGGGGTGAGCATATACAGGGGTTCCTGATGACAGAGGATGCAGTTGCTCAATGATGCACCTACAGGGAGGGAATCATCTGGGTGTGTGTCTACACTAAATTCTTCTGTTCCGCTCCAGAACATGGTAGCAGCACTGCAAGAATGCAGATCTTCACTGAGACACGTCCATATCTGTAAGCAGGGTTCTTCTTTCCCCACTTTGTCATCCAGTACCTGGTCGTAACTGAGAGCACAGCTCACCTCAGAGGCAGATGATGCTGGTTACTAGAGGAAAAGTCTTCCCTGATGAGACATAGGAGAGATGAGGCAGAGCTTGTGAGTTCTGCTGCACAACCTTAGGCCAAGTCACTTCACCTGGTGCTTTTCCATCTGCCGAACACTTCCATAAACCTACACCTACCTCCCAGGGTTGCTGAGAGGTTTGGAGTGCACTCTGTAAGACAAGGTCCCATTGTGAAGGTCAGGCATTGGCAGTGCTATAACTCACGAATTCCTGTCTGTTTGAAGAGTCTCAGTCACAAGTTTGAAGGAACAAGAGATCAAACCTTCTCTGAATCCATCCACAACTAAAAGACAGCATAAGAAAAGATGCAGGTGCAGATTGTGCACGGATGCTATTTACCTCTCTCTCTCTCCCTCTTTCTTTCTGTTACATTTTCTCCTTAGGTAGACTTTATCAATTTGGTGGATTTGTTCTTGTACTGTATATTGCTGTTGCATTAACAAAGGTTATTTCATACATAGTCATTGTAAATATTTTGGAATGCATATTTTTAACTTGGAGGGTATGAAAATAAAATCTGATTCCCTTTATAATAAAGAGTTTTGCTCTGTGGTGTTTTGTTCCATTAGTGTTCCAGATATTTCACTGCTGGCATCCAGGATGGAGTTAGCCCAAGAATCATTTAACAGAGGAAAGCAAGGTGAAATTAGGATGAAATATTATCCTACTCAAAACCCATCCAGCCCAGAAATGTATGCTGCAGTGTTACTGATTGTCTTTAGAAGGCTTCCTAATCTTGTGATTCTTTACACTTGCAGCTCTGCGTGCTCCAATAAGAGCAGTCAGGGTACCAGTTGATTGCTGGGGGAACTGGGGAGGGGTTTGAAACACGGTTGACTGCAGGCAGTTCAGCTCTCCCAGCACTGTCAGAGCCATGGTGTTGGATTCAGTGATCTGATACAGGAGGGCAAATCTCATGTTACCCATATCCTCTGGGCGAGTTGTGCATCTGGTATAAATACACACCTTGGCATCTGGTACAGTGCTTAGGAAGCTGACTTTCTGCTCAACCTAGCCTAGAAGGTTGTAGGTGGCAGCTTTCCTCTCTTCCACCCCCTCCCAGGCTTCCCGTGTGGACCAGAAGGGTCAGTCCATAGCACCATAGGGTGAGGAAGCCTCCAGCCAGAATATGCTTAGGCGTAAGTACAGGAGTCATGCTTGGGAGAAGCCAATAATCCACGTGTCAGAATTTGGGCAACAGAGCTGGGTCTAGCTGCAGCGAGTCCTCTCAGCCCCTGCATTGTCACTAGAGGTCAGTGCAAGCTCAGGAAATGCCCTGATGAATCTACCTTGTGATCCTGGGATCTGAGGCATCAGCATCTCCTGCCTCACTCAGCAGCCCGCAGCTGAGCTCCCTGCTGGCCTGGGGTATGTCATGCAGGAGAAGAAAGGAGCCTTCCTCTTGCTTCCCAGTGAAGCCATCTTCCAGAGCTCCACAGGTACTCAAAGGGCAAATGTTTCAGCTTTAACCCTCAAAGCCATCAGCAACTCTCTTCCTCCACATTTCCCACCCTTCCCCATCACATGTTTGCTCTTAGTTCCCACCAGTGTTGAGAGCTTCCAACAGCCCTTGCCTTTTCAGAAGGCACAGCAGACAGCCATTTACACTTTAAATAGATATTAAAATTAAGCCACCTGCACACCTTATAGTTCCCAAACTGCAGAGCACAGTGATGGATAACGGAAATGTACCAACATATCAACAGTTTCCACTAGCAACTGCTGCAGAATAGCATCATACCAACTTCAAATATGGACAGGAAATGGCTTTGGAGATCAAATGGACGTTTCAACCCCACAAGAGTCTCTAAAAATAAGCATTTTATTCCCACTTGACCATCATTTGATACCAAAGGGTTTGTGGAGAAGGACTGTACTCCAGACACAGAAATAACAACAGAGGTCCAGTTTTAAAGAACTGATCCCATTCTCTTCCCTTTATGCTAGCCCCACTCCCTTCCTCAGCACACAGAAGCTCTCTGCAGATGAGGCTCTCTTCTTATTCACTCTGTGGCCTTATTTATCTGCACACCAGCAGTGCACTGCACAGCAGACAACTCTGCTTCCCTCCTGGGCTTTTCCATTTGCCTTGTTATCACTGCTGAGCAGTTTCTAAACTCAAAAGGACTTTTGTCTTCCAGTCACCTCTACAAAACCAAACCATTATCACAAGCATTTTAGAGGAAGGGGAATTGATTTAGAGGCAGATCACAGTTAAAAGCTGCAATGCTGACTGGTAATTTTGGCCACCACAGTGGCTGGCTGCCTCTGCACACAAGGAAACAGCTCATGGCCATGACAGAAGACTTGGGTGAATGTGGTTTGCTCAGCATCACATTCAGAGTCTGTGGTAAAGGGAGAGAGAGAAGAGCAAGTTTGAACAACCATCAGTAATGACCTCAGCACAGCTATCTGCATTTATCTTCATGCCTGCACACAGGTAGAAAGAAGCTTGCACACATCTCCTTAAGCCACCAGTCACCTCAGGTCAGGATTACTGATCTGGGAAACACCATGAAACTTCCCACCAGTGTAAACCATCTGGGTGTGAAACAAGGACACAAAGATAAATGCCAAAAGACTCAATCAATCTTAAGTGTCACAATCAAGACACCAACAGCCCACAGAGAAATCTCCATGCACTCAGAGCAGAGATCCTGTGGGTTCCAGCTGAAGCAACTCCGCAAAGCAGAGCCTAAGGACTGCCCTCAGCCCCTTCCCTCCCCTGCAGTAAGTCATCTCTGTGTAGATCTGCTTTTAAACAGTTGGACACAAGCCATGTCTTGGCTGAGAACCAAGAGTTGCACATTTGCATCCAGACCTTCTTGCCCTTGGAGCCCATCCAGATGGCAGGCTGCATGCAAGGCTTCATGGTCTGCTCTTCCTCCTCCCCCAGTATGGGCACAGTAAATAACGGGCAAATCATCCTGGGAGTTCTTCAGAAGGAAAACAGATCAAATACATAGAGTGGGTCCTTGGGAAAATGGTCTGCAGCACTGGTGCAGAACATGGATTCAGCTGGATAGCTTCAAATGCTTGCAACAAGCTCTGGCTGCCAGCCCACCCTTCCCAAGTCCTGATGCCTGGAACTCTCTACTTTGCCAGGCTTGGCTTGCTTACTCCACTCTTAGTCACTGCAGCTCCCTGCTCCTTCCAAAGCAAGGCTATTCTAGCAGAGACAGGCAGGCTAAAACTTTTGGGGAAGATCTAACAAAAAGAAAGATTTGGTCTGTTTGAAGGTTGGGCACTTCTCACCCAGATTTCTGGGACCCTGGCTTCCAAAGTGGAATTTTATACACTCCAGTCATAGATAGGAGATGTAGGTGCTCATGACCTGAGATCTGGCTGCACTTTCTGCCCACAGACAACTGAAGCACCACATGCTCATGTGTTTAAAGATCAGTGAATGGTTTGAATGGTCAAAGCAATTAAGCTCAGGTTCACACCAAACTTCACTGTGACATTTCCTGGGTTCTCACTTTTGTTCCTCAAATTAAGTCTTTTCATCATGAAAAGAGTGTTTTCCAGTGTGTGCAGGATACTTACAAGAAAAAATTCCCTCCTGTGGAGTTCATTGTGTTTCTGTCCACTTAAGCTGGATCTGACGACTTATTTGCGTACCTTGAGCTAAGTAAGCATCTGCACAGGAGCAAGCATTAGCTAGAGCTGACACCTAATATCCTGCACAAAACAGAGCCACATGCACATCCCAACAAAATGCCAGTGCTATTTCTCAAAAACATGGGAGTTAGGGCCAGAGGCCAGCAAAATAATGTTCAGCTTTTAAGTGACAGACAATGGAAGTGATCCAGTCTTGCATCTCCCAAGAACTGGCAACTTGGCCAAGATTTGGATGCTAACAAAGAGATTGAGTAGATGAGGCTGGTTTCAATTAATGAGCCTGTGCCCATACAGCTCTGTGTTTATACTGAGTGTTCTCTCCTGCAAATGAGTGTTGCATAAGTACAAGCACACACACATGCTCAGAGCTAGTAAAAAAATGCCCAGCAGCACAGGACAAAATTCAGTGCTGACATCCAGAACAAGAGGTCTGGTATATTAGCTGTGACACACAAGCTTGGAAATCTGGTATTTTAAACAGAGAACCTCTCTTCTCTTGCAGGAAATCAGACCCACAAGACAGCAAGGAAAGCACCAAACCCAAGATGCTGACATTGAGGGATCTGCCTCTGCTTTAGGGCAGGGGAGCAAGAGTTGGTGCTAGGACAAAGCCCACCCAGGAAGGCAGAGCAACCAAATACCATCAGGCTTGCTCCTGGCAGACACATCTTTTTAGCCTTTTTTTTTTTTTAAGAGCAATGCAATTGTCAGCTCAGTAGTTAAAGTTCACAGCTTCCAGCAGAATTTCTGAGGCCAAACCCCAACACCACAAAGCTTGACTGGACCAAAGAGCCAACTCTGAGGATTCTCAGGCAAAATCAGTGAGAAGTGTCCAGGTTTAGGGCAGGGCTGACCACTAATACAGTAACAGATATTCTCTGTTATTCACTTCCCCCTCACTCCAGGAAAGAAAAGTGGAAATTAACAGCAAGAGAGAGAGAGAAAGTTGTGGATTGGGAATGAAATTTAAACTACTTTAATGAAAATAATAACAAGAAAGTGAAACATATATAGAAACATACACAAAACCAATACCACACCCAAACCCACCTTGATGGCAATTACCTCACCATCACCACCAATGCTGTAGCAGGAGGGCTCACCAGCAGACATGAATCAGACTCAGGGGCTGGATCCTGGAATTGGATTCAGGAGCTCTTGGATTGAGATCAAAGGCAGAACAGACAGACTCCTACAACAGCAGAGCTGAGCTGAGCTTCTGACCCTCACCAGGAGAGTTTCCAGTCCACCACCCCCGATGGCTCAGGTGCTCAACCTTCAGGGAAGGTGGAGACCTAAACCTCTCCTTTTTTGTATTTGCTGTTAATTAGCTTAATCATGCACCTGCCTTGATTTGGTCTTAGGGTCTATGGTAGGAGTCAGTGGTGCTGCAGCAGCCTTGTTCCTCCCCATTCTTACCTGCCTCCCTCACACCTGCACACACACACACACACACTGAGTAGGACAAGTGTAGTGCTCTGAGTGGAAGGTGACATCTCTTCCCTTCAGGAAGGTCATTCAGTGATCTGGCAATTTAATTGAGGCTTTCAAAAGCTCGCAAGCCATTCAAGGGCTTGACTTGGCTTCCTGCTGCTCCTCAGTGCTTCCAGGCTCTTTGTTCTGTATGGATTTGGTTCATATTCTCTCTGAGATGGGAAAAGAAAGAACCTGTTTTTAGCTTGTATCGGGGGCTGGCTTGAGTGACTAAAGAAAGGCAAGGTCATGGTTCAAACCAAGCCATATCCCTCTGGAAATGCTAACAAGCCTATGATAAGAAGGGAACTAAGGTTCTCTGGCTTGATACAGATTATTTGAGCACAGAAGGGCGGCTAAGCCCATCACCTCCACACTGTGTCACAGACAGGAGCCTAGTGTTACCTACTGTATCACCCAGATCTCCCTGTCAGAGGTCAATCAGTCCTGTAATATTCTATCATCTTCAAATTGATTAACTGTTCAATTTTCTCAGCAGCCTGGAAGGGCAAGCAATAGTTATTATTGCTGTTCAATGCAAGAGAGAGTTGTGACTGAGGAATTACTTAGAGTACAAGCAGGACAGAGACCTGGGAACAGCCTGGCTCCCAGACCTCCTTCTGACCCCTTCCATCCAGCTCAGCAACATGAGCAAGCATTCTGAGCTTGTTTCTGAGCTTGAGGTATAAAAGGGGATAATATGGTAAGGTCGAAGCTTCAGTACAAGCTAATTTGGAATTAGTTTCAACCCCAAAACCCTCTCCAAATTTCCTTAAACTGCACAGCAACAGCTTCCATTGCCTGCAGAGTAAATATGGCAGTTCTCAGGCCAAGCCAATGTTCCAAGTGAACATTACCAGGCAGCAGAGCAATGCCATTTTTGATAGAAGTGGTGAACATATGTGGGAAAACAGTGAAAAAACATGTTGCACCAGCATTTTCAAACTCCCCCCTTAAAAAAGCACACACACACAAAAAGACACCTTGCAAATGGACATAGAGGTTTGGATAGAAGTCAGAAAATGTGAATTTAAAATCCCAGTAACCACCAGAGGGCTCTGAGTATGTGAGGAGTGAGAGGAATCCTTAATTCAAACGAAAAGTCCTCTGTATGCTAACCACCAGGCAAGGCTCCCATTCACTGCACTTCCTCCTCTGCAATAAAAAATATAAACCAAAATTAATAAAAAGGGGGGAGAAATTCTTCTCAGTAGTTTTTGGGGTTTTTTTTGTTTGAGAAAATGCCCGTGAACAGTCCCCCAGTAACATGACTGCTGGCCTGGGGAGAGCATCGTTGATGCAACACACAGGGCATCTCCCAACAGCTCTCAAGGACACTGCAAGCAGGCACAGCCACTCACCAGCTGGCTAGGGGCAGGATGTGATTCTAGACCCTCTAAGTCTGGGTGAAGAAAAAACTTCCTCCAGCACAGCTGCTTTTAGACCCCAGCACCAATAACCAGGTTGCACAGCATGCACTGTTCCACTGCTTTCAGCAGGACCAAGAGAGAAAGCTGCTCTCCAGTCCCAGGAGACACCTGCACCTCACTGCAGGGATAATGCTCTTTGGTATGGTTTGGAGTAGCTTTTATTTCACTTCTGCTTCTTTCCAAGGATACAAATGTCCCCCCTGAGAAGCCCAAGGGATGTGTAAGTGAACCAGCTAATCTGGAGCAATGGCCTGTCATGTATCTAGGACTGCATGCTGCCGGGGAACCACAAGAGAATCAATGAGATGCTCCTAAGGGATTATGTCTCTTACCTCAGTGATTTCTGTGGTGATTCTGACACTCACTTACAGAGGTGGCATTTAATCTTTAGACTGATGGCAGAGCTGAGGTCTCAAGGCGAGACTCAGCCAAATGCTGAACAGCAAATATCTTTGCTGCTGCCATGACTGAGGAGGATGAAGGCAGAAAAATACACTGTGGCAATGGTCAGTAACCAGTAGTCTCTACAGTATCTGATCAGTAAATGGTTAATGTTGTGCTTCATCCCAACTTTTCCAGGCAGATCCACATCCCTGGATCTGCTGGTAAATGCCCAAATGTGGAGAAGGAGGAGGTGGTTTGTCTGTTGTACGCTGAGGTCAACCTGCAGTGTGTGCACTGAGACAACAGCAAAGAGAGTAACTCACATCATCTGGACAGAACTGCCCCAGGACCAACCCATGCTAGAAGCAACCCCCAGCCAAAACCAAGAGGAACTACAACAGATGCTTACTTATCCCACCTACTACGCCATCTATGACGTCTACTCATCAGCCTTGCCCTGAAGTAACTTACCTGAGGATATCCATGGATCACATAAGAATTCAAACTTAGGCACATGTTATATCTAAATCTGATTTGGTATCTAAATGATAGTTGCTGACCCCTAGTTGTCCAGCAGTCCAGGGAAAGTTGAGGTTATTCCCATTCCATAACCACCATTCACATGGATTGTTCCCACTCTGTCTCAGTCACTACAATCTGTAGTAAACTCAGCTGGAAAGCTTGCCAGGATCCAGCAGTGGGCAAGCTCAGGGTACAAACACTGCTACAAGTCTATAACCTGTGGGGCTACATGAAAGAGCCAGCACAGAGGAGTCTTCCAGTCTGATCTGCTTCAAAGAGAGTCTCTACCTGTACTTCCAAGAAAGGATCCAAGAGCCTACAAGGCAATAGACCCAGGAGGCATCTTGCACAGATATCCAGCAGATTTCTGTTCTTAGAATGATTCTAGTACAAAATGTTCCTGAGTTTGTCTTCTGGATGAAGATAGGTCTTGGAGCTGGACATGATGAAAGATGCCACCACAGGACAAGAGCTGTTCAGGATGCCCACAGGGCAGTAGGATCAGGGGGTGTCAACACAGTCTGTGTCACAGTGTATAAGCAAACAACAGCATTATGCTCCTGAGCAACTGCTCTCCACGAAGCAAGCAGCATCTCCTGAAGTAGCCAAGTTACTTCATAGAATCAGAGTCATTAAGGTTGGAAAAGACCACCAAGGCCATTGAGTTGAACCCTTAACATTGCCAAGCCCAGTGCTGAAGCATGCCCCTTAGTGCCATAGCTACAACTTCTTCTCCCTGACTGTAAAAGGACCCCAAAGAATGAGTTCTGCTTAAATGCTGAGCTTTTCTATGAGTAAAGCTGAATGACATGAACTCACTTTCCTTTTCTATCAGTGTGTTAAAATATTTCTCTATAGAAGGAGCAGAAGCAGCTTTTCTGGAAAAGAGGTTGCAGGAGATACTAAGATAAATCCTCCTTTTAGTGGTTTTGAAAGTGAAATAAGAAGAATAGATATTTCAGCTGTTCTGGCATGAAAAGGTGTTAACAGCATGGCACTTTTCAAGAACTCTGAGATGACAAGACTGATTTTCCATAAGTGATTCTTCAGTTTCATTTTGAAAATTCCCTGCAGAGGAAGAGTCAGAAATACTGCTTTTCATTCCCACTCACCAGGAAAAATGTCAAGTAGCCATCCGTTTTGGTAAAGCCAAAGCTTCCAAGCCCTAGCAAACTAAAACCCTGCAGCCAGCACTGTCACAGCACAGAGGCAGCTCCTCTGAAAGAATTGTTCTGCAAGTCCAGTGTTGAACCATACAGTTCATTTACCTATGAGACATGGCAGAAACCTTGCAACAAGCAGGAAGACCTAATGTTAGCTAATCTGACCCAAGATGGTGAGAAGAGTGGTCAGCAGGCTGATTCTTTAGTTGGGGTTGAGGTCTGCACCATGCTATCACCACCTCCTATGGGCAAGGTTTGTTTCTTTCCCCAGGGGGATGGACATAGATGTGCAATAGTGACAAAACACCAGAGACAAAGCCTTCCAACACTTTAGAGTCTTGTGATGGGAAATGCTGCCTAGGGCAGGGATGGAGTCACCATTCCTGGAGGGGTTTAAAAAACTTATAGATGTAAGCAAGTACTTAGGAACATGGTCTGGTTGCATGGGGTGATAGGTTGATGGTTGGACTTGATGATCTTAGAGGTCTTTTGCAACCTTAATGATTTTGTGATTCTGTGAGAGTGGTTTTATGTTCCCTTAGTTAGGATTTCCCTGTGGATGGTATCAGTTTTGAATGATAAATGGATGCTCAGATGACAGCTCCCACTCCTACCCCATCTCCTGCCAGCTGAGGTGACCACAGGCAGACCACAGAAGACTCCCCTGTTCCCTTCCTGTCCCTCCTCCCTGGAATCCAACCTGGAGCTTCTTGGAAGGAAGCCCCATCTGCTTCTCATTCCAGACCATGTCATGTCATAATTATTCCTAATTATGCCTCATTTAGCTTGATATCCACCAGATTGGGAAAGATGCCCTGGCGAGAGGGAGCATCTCGGACAGCTACAGCGGCAAGGCGGGGGGAGAGGAGAAGTATGGCGAGGAAATTAACAGAGGGCAGGAGCTGTGCCGGCAGGGCACGGGGCCGGGCAGGTGCGGGGCCCAGCAGGAGACAGCCCCAAAGCGGAGGCACAGCGGGGATCGCTGGCAGGCCCCGGGGCCGTGGCCTGGCGCTCCCGCTCCGCCCTGGCGCGCTGACACTCGCCGCCGCCCGTACGCAAACTGGCGCCCGCAAGCTGGTGCTCGCCGCACCCTGGTGGAGGCGCTGCGGTATCGGTCCCGCTCCAGCGCTGAGGGCAGGGCCTCCTCGGATAGCTCTGGTCCCACCGTGGGGTGGGTGTGGGAGAGCTGTGTCTCGCTCCTCACTACCCCCAGTGTCTTCTGGCTGACCCTTGGGCTGCTGTGGGCCCTGCTGGAAGGTTGGGCTGCCCCTGCTACCCCTCCTGCCTCTGCATCCCTCCCGCCCCCTGGCTGCTTTCCCGGCCAAAAAGGAGGTCCAGGGGGTTCTTTCTCCCCTACATCAGAAAGGGAAGCAAAGCCACCTGCATCACACTCCAAGGGCTGCCGTGGGGAGAAGCCAGGCAGCAGAGGGAAGGATCATTTACTGACAGAAGCTAAGCCAATATAAACACTTATGATACAGGTGCCTGTGCTCTAAAAGATTGCCTGGCTTAATTCAATTGTTTTGTAAACCGATTTAGTTAAATCTGTATAAAACTGGTGTTTAAACAAGCCCAAACAGTGTTTAAAAAGCCATCCATAAAACGTATCACCATCAAACAAATACATATTGCCAAGACTTCCTCTTTTACTGACAGGATATATCCTTTCCCCTCGTACTTCTTTCTCCCCCTGTTCTTTTCTTCAGAGGTTATGCATTCTTCTGTGCTGTGACTGTCTCTTTTTTTCTGTACTGCACAAAAATAGGGTTCAAAATGTGCGAGTCCACCTCTAGCACTTCTCTCTCTGACGTAAAGTAGAGCTGGGGAGGCAGTTATTTGATTTTATACTGTCTTCAGTAAGATTCAACCTAAACCAAACATTTTAAAGCAGATTTTAAGCAAATTAGTTTGTGCTAGATCCAGCTTGACCCCTTTCACTCTTTCCAAACAGACATCTTTACAGTTTGGAGCTGTTTAACCACTCTGAGAAGATGTTCCTATTTTTCTTGTTTTCAGCAAGGTCACTTCTTTAAAAATAGTATTTGTATTTTATTTTTTTTTTATTTTTAGGTCCTATTCCAAAATCACCTAAATCAAATCTTTAGCTGCATCCAAAACTCTGTTTCAAAATTCTAAGATCTTCTCAGAAACACAGCCCAAATGCCCAATTAGTTCAGTCTTCTCCACCCACATCCCTTCATTCTATAAACAAATGGATGACAGAGTTACAAAACAAAGACAAAAGCAAAGTTGCTGTACCCAGCAGAAGTCAACAACCAGAGGACTACCAGAAGTCAAGCATTCCCTGGACACATCTTTTTTTGTGGTCTTTGACTGATCCAGAGGAGGAGTTTGGCAAGTGCTGCCTGCATGCAGCTGTCTGCACATCTGCAAGATATCAGGAGCTATCATTCCCATGGGGAAGCAGATGAGGGGTAGCTGGAGCAGGAATTGTCACTGACAAGAATGACAAGTATTCACTGTCAAAGGAGAAAACCCACCCAAGCCCCTGCAGCCTCAGGTTGCTGCCATCAGAGATCCTTTCACCTGCAAGATGACTCTGCAGGCTGTTTCCAGAAAGCCATTCCAGGAAGGCTGCTCTGCTCCAGAGGACACATTCAGAGTAAGCCTTGTGCACATTTGGCAGGGACCATAATCCACAGCCACCCAGCCTGGCCATGTTGCTGGAGGCCTCCAGGGTAGGCAGCCCAAGGCAGGATTGTGACTGTTTACCTTGACATCCATTTGGATAGACTCCAAGTGTAGACAAGGGATTTAGATGTCCAGATTATTTGCCCTCACAGCACCAGTGCACGGACACAATTCCTAGGGAGATTAGAGAGATCCCATCTGCTTAAAGTGTTTCCCTTTCCCTGCCAGTACTGAGCACTCTCTGATAACACTGATGATGGAGATTTAAGCCCCAGACCACTAACTGTGACTGGCACCAGCTTGATGATTACATTTCCAATAGGACCACCCTCTCAACTCTGGGCTGTCCATCTCCTCTCACTGCAGGAGCAGTCTCACCTCTGCTGGTGGGGCTCTACACCTCAGCTGCAATCCCCAACAGCCCTTGTGCAAGGCACTAGAGAAAGCTGTAGCAGAAGAATGGCTCTTGCCTTTTTATGTGGCTGTTCAACCAAACTGAGATGGTCGAGATCATGAGAAAAAACAGCAGACAGCAGAATGAATTACAGGAAATGTAGAACTTGGTTGTCCTCATACGATTGCAAGTTGTTATGCTAGTTTTATTCATCCTTTGAAATGTCACCTCTTTGGGCTGCAGCCAAAAATACCAAGTTCTAGTCCATGCTGGAAAAATAGAGGCTTCAACCAAAAGTATCTTCACTAAGCTCTAACTAAACCATTTGTTATCAGTAATTGCTGCAAAATAAGAGACACTCTGTTCAGCTCTTCATCTCTGGAAGGGAACACAATGAGCAATTATGAGTTTACAGTGCAATTACATAATGGTTTAGTCTCAAGCACTTTCCTTGGCAGTAGATAATTCTGCTGTCAGGCTCTAAACTCAGAATGTGGTTCAGCACCTCTGCCTCCCTGGGTCATCTGGGCCCAGGGAGCAAAGCCCTCCATGGCTTCAAGTGCTCAGTGTTGTGATTCTGCTCCTCAAAAAGAGGGCACTTCCCACAGCCAAATCTACACCTTTCATTTACCAACGGCTCTTTCCCATGGACTCTGTGGAAATTTTGCCAATGCCAATTCCATCAAAACATTTTTCTAGCCCAAGCTATGGATATCCTAACCAGATAATGACTTAGCTCATCCTGAGCCTGTTTGAGAGCCCAGGTAAGGACACAGCAGGGCTCATTAGTCTGTGAGGTAGTCACATAGGAATGCTTAATGCTTCCAGTAACATTCCCCTCTGCCAATTCTCTTGGAGTGGGCCAGTTGTTGTAGGTGATGATGGTTGATGGCTGGCATGTGTTAGGAGGATCAACCCCTTGCTTTTATTTTCCTCTCTTTCTGCAGAGGGCTCAACACCCATTAAGCCTGGTTGTTGTTTATCTGCTCTCTTGTAATCCCATGCCACTGTCTCAGCTCTGACATCCAGCTCCTCTTATTCTTGGCAGGTAAAGGCAGTAATCCTGGGCATTCTTCAGTGTTTTCTGATGTCCTGGCTTATTCTTCTGACTGGTCAGAAGATGCCTTCAGTGCTACCTAAACCCCTCCTGTATTCAAACAAATTGTCTTTTTCTTTTCTTAATCTTCTAGGGAACCCTTTGCCCTGCATGGCTGACAGCTATCCCCACACACTCAGGAGCAACAAAAGCCAAAGACACAACATCGTTTAGAGCCAGCTTAGCAGATAAGAGCAGAGATACCCAAAGCTGTACTTGTGGAAGGGCACTTGAAGACTGGAGTGGGGCAGGGACTAGGGGATGTGCTCATCATAATGTTCATCTGAAGTGCAGCCCATGAATGCTGTGGGGATGCACCATGATGACTGATGACATGAGACTCTTGAGACTCGTCATGAAGGTTTTCATGAGCCAGGGGTTGCCTGCAGACTCCAAGAGAGGAGCTGCAGTTGGACATGCATTGTTTAGAGGGAAGCTGTAAGGCTTGTTAGAGCAATGAACTGTGCAAGGACATAGCTGCCCAGTATGGTAAAGACCATCTCTAAAGCTCAGTGCTCAACTGCTCCTACATCTCCTCTTTCATCTGTTTTGCTGTTCAACAACTGAGACACTCAGAAGAATGTGCACCCAGCTCTATGCAAGGGAGCAAGCAGGCTAGGGCTGGAGGTTTGACAGCAAAGGCTGCAGAGATGTAAATCATTGCTGTGAAAGCACATTTCATCACTTTCTTCCCATGAATGGAAATCCTTACACCTCCTGCCTCCTCATCCCCAATACCCCAAAAGACATTCAACTGCATTGTGTAACAGGGGAAAACTTCATCTGCAAGCCAGGTCCATGGCAGCAGGGCTTCTCTCTCACCTTGAACAGGCAAAGATCTTTGTGTCACACAAAGCAAATTAGTATTCCTGAGTTAGATTGCCATAGAAAACCTCAGCCCTCAAATGACAGAGCCAAGGACCAAGAGGGAAAGATGACAGAGGGACTCAGCTGAGGTGGAAGAGCAATTCTGCAGCTTGTTTTTTGTTTGGGTTTTGAAGAATGAGAACATTGCCCTTCCAGGGTGTGATGTGCAGTAAATGCTGAAAGGCCAAGTGGAGGAAAAAGGGGAAAAGGCCTTGAAAACCTTCACATTGCTGAAAGAGGAGGAAAAGGTTTTGTTTCCATGGCAACTGGTCCTAGAGTGTTCCTGCTGGAGCAATCCACCAGAAAAAGAGGACATTGCCTGTTAGGGATGCTAGTGAAAGGAAGGGAATTGCGAGAGCCTTCCCCTCAATGGGCACCTCTTTAAACATCCTACCTGCTGAATGCAAGAGCTCAGATGCTACACATCCTTCAGAGGTGAGTGTCTCCAGAGAGGACAGAGAGCGAGCTCATAGGCTGTCACAGGCCAAGTGTCTGTGAAGGCTGGAGTGCATTGTGGTTTTTTTTGCCCTTCCACCCTTTTTCTTCAGTGTAGAAATACGGCAGAGGTGTCAACAGAAACTTCAGAGTTAAAACCCCTCTTGACTGCCAATTTTGGGTTAGGAAGTTGCAGTTCTCTTCCAAGATAAAAGAACTTTGTTCCCATCTGTCACCTCCCACTGCCTGCACACATCCATGTCAAGGCTGAGGTGCTCCAGAGCAGCTGCTTTACCACAGCAGCAGGGAAGGAAACATCTTAAGAGAAAAAGGGCATGTAGAACAGGAGAGGGAATTTAAGGATACAGGAGATACTGATATAAGAATAGCTGTACCAAGACTCCAAGCATAGCTTTCATCCTCTTGCAAAGAGCATCATTAGATCATCACTTACTAAAAATGATCGGATCTAATACTAACTGAAACTATCTGTCTGTGGCATGGTGATGCTCAGAAGCCCAAAGACAGATTGTTGTGCATGTTTTTAAAAAAAACAAACCCTCTTTGTTCCTGCCACTGTCAGAGTCTGACACCTCTTCTCTAACCTGGACTTCTCTAGGAGTAGGGTGAATTGTCCTTTGGAGCTCTGCATGCCTACATCTTGCCCACTGGATTACAGAAGCTATGTCTCCAGCTCCTCAGTAAGTGATTAAATCAGCCCCTCTGGTGCACAAGGATGACACAGGACCTGACAGGTGAGCTGAAGCAGGATGTGATAGGACAGTGTCACACCACACTGGTTCACCATGCTTAGTGCCTCCTGCCAGAAAAGGAACAGAGAGCCAGCAGCAAGCTCTGCCACACTGCAGGGCTGCTCCTGGAGCTCCTGCAGCCGTTGGCCTTCCCTCCCAGAGCCCATCTGCTCCTCCTCCTCCCCCCTCTCCTCTGATGCAAAGCAGCTCATTAGTCCCATTAGCAGCCTAGAACCATCTCTGATTGTTCATCAGTGATTCCTTTGTCACCTTGCATCAGTCCTGGTGAGCCTCATTAGCACTGCCAGGAGGCAGAGGAGCTGTTGGGATATTTATGGGAAGGGTAGGGTGTTCTTTATATTTTATTGCTCTCTAATACCCCTTCTCCCTTCACAACCTCTGTCCTCACCCCAGCCCTTCCCAGAGAACCCCCTGTTACCATGGAGGGGAGGATACTGAGCCTGGGAAGGACTAGACTGATGCCTTTGAGCCAGGGAAAGGAGAGAGGCAACTTGAAGGTATGCAGAGGCTTGTCCTTCTTGCACTAGCCCAGCCCTGTTTCCTCACTAGATGTATTTTATCAGCAGTCTGACAGCTGTCTTGCAGCTCACACATGAGCTAGAGCCAGAGTCTGCAGAGACATGAAGGAAGAACACAAAATCTGCAGAGCTTCTCCTCCCTCACTCACAGCCTTCTTCATATTCCCAATACACCTCTGCCTCAGGACTGCAGCCAGGGCTTATTCATTCACCAGAGTATGTACAGGTTTTGGTGGCAGAAGACCTCATATGTAGGAACAGGTGGTAGAGAAAGAAAGAAGCAGAGGAGAGAAAATGATCCCTCCTTCAGCTACATTCTGTATGGAGAAGAAAGCAAGGTGAAACTGAGGAGCTTTAAGCATTAATTTAAACACAGGCTGTGGAGCACACTCCTACCTCCACAGGGCTGCATGGGAATGCTCCACATTCCTCCTGCAGAACATCATCTTTCAGGTTTGATCACATTTTGACTCCTTTGCTAGGAACCAGGGAGCTCTACTCTTGCACAGTCCTCAGTTAATGCAACAAAGTTCAATGAGACCTCATCAAGGGAGGTGATTTTACCCTAAACCACTGATTTCATTCACCCTCACTCCTTCACCCCCACATGTTCTCATGCACCAACAGGTGTGTGCCTACATGCTCCAGCTAGGACTCCTTGCAAAGAGAGAGGGACAAGGGACACAGATAATGAGTCCTCACATCTCTAGGGTCCCTCTCAGGCAGGTGACCATGGACTAGCTTTGAATCTGCCTTTTGTGTACTTTGAGGGTTCATGGTGGTCATGAACTGTTGTCTCCCCATCCTGTTCCACCTCTCAGAAGGAAACAATGTTGATTTTACTCATCTTCTTTAGTTTCCTTACCTGGGTGTCTTGAGTGGCTCCAGGCTTGTCATTTATCTTACCTCTTAATAGCTTCAGTCTGCCTTTTGCTTCGTTCCCAGTCTGGGTGTTTGGAGCAGCTGCAAGATGTGCAGTAATCTTGATAATCTTCTAGCTTAGGTGTCACCAACAGCTGTCATTCCTGTCCTCCTGCCACATCCTCTGGTGCTGTTCATGCCCATCCATTCCACTCCTGATGTCTCTGCTAGCTCTCTAGGATATCTCTGGCTCAGGCACAGTCCCAGCCCACACAACCTCCATCACTGTGCCTGCAAGATCCTATCCTAGAGAACAGACATCATAAATGCATGGCATATTTAGCTGAGGAAAAACTCTTTCACTCACTGCTGAGTCTTGAACCTGCAAGAAGCATGTTCTGAGTACACAGCAACCTTTGGGCCCTTCACCATAAGAAGGACATGGAGCTGCTGGAGCATGTCCAGAAAGCAAAGAAGTTGGTGAAGGATCTAGAGCACAAGTCCCATGAGAAGCAGCTGAGGGCACTGGGGTTGGTTAGTCTGGAAAAAAGGAGGCTCAGGGGCAAGCTTATCACTCTCTACAACTACCTGAAAGGAGGCTGGAGCAAGGTGGCTGTCAGTCTCTTCTCCCAAGTAACAAAGGACAGAACAAGAGGAAACAGCCTCAAGTTGCACCAGGGGAGGTTTAGGTTGGATATAAGGAGAAATTTCTTCACTGAGAGGGTTGTGAAGCCCTGGCTCAGGCTGCCCAGGCCAGTAGTGGAGTCACCATCCCTGGAGGGGTTTAAAAGCTGTGCAGATGTGGTGCTGAGGGACATGGTTTAGTGGTGGACTTGGCTGTGCTAGTTAATGATTGGACTTGATCTTAAAGGTCCTCTCCATTATAAATGATCCTGTGATTCCCAACACCTTCCCCCTCTTTGGCAAGGCAGACAAGCACATCCCCCTCCCCTTCCTTTTCCATGGGCTTTTAACATGTGATTAATTAATCCTCAAGGCAGAGTTTGATGTAAATTGTGTTCCAATCCCAATCAGTGCTCTCATTTCCGTGCAGAGATATTTTTACCAGAGCATCAGCACTCAGGTGGGCAGGGAACAAACCCCCTGGAGGAGCAGCTCCTGCCGTGCCCAGCCTGCCAAGGAGCCTGGGAGCACTGGGAGGGCAGGAGGAGATGCCAGGTGCCACAGAGACATCTCTAGCCAGCAAGCCACCGCTGAGGAGAAGAGCTAGGAGTGGCTGCAGGACACTGAGAAGCTCTGGCAAGAGTAGGAGCAAGTCTTGACTGAGGCAGGCCATGAAGTGGTGTCTGCTGAGGACTATCTGCCCCTCCAGTGGGGAAGGGCCTCGCACACAGGGATGTGGTCACTGCAGACACCAAAGGGATCATGGGAGCAAGGCTTAAATCCAGTCTGGATCCAGCAGGAGAGTTGGAGCAGTAGGATCTTCTGTTCAGCAGCACAGGACATCTGCTTTCTCCTGACTGCTGTTCCACAATTTCCCTGGGAATGCTTCTCTTTCCTACTGCTTATATTCCCCTTCTCCCTGAGGCAGCCACGGTTCACTGAGGTCAGGAAACAAGTAAAACTTGGTCTGCAGTGCAGTCTAGTGGAGAGCAGATTCTCAGCCACCAGATCTGACTCTCCACATGTCTTTTTACCTTCTCCTGCTCAGGTTGTCTAGCAGCAGCAGCCAGGAGGCTGCATCAATGCCAGTGGCTGTGCTTCACGCTGGATGGATTCATGCTACCTATCCTCTTTGCCATCCTTCAGCAGCTCTCACTCTGCTCTCAGCTCTTCAGATATCTATTTGCTAACAACATCTCCATCTTTGGTTTCAACCTCATGATGCCTTCTCCTGGCCTTCAGCCTGGATAATTCTAGCTTACTTCTCAGGGGAGAAGGGAGGAAAGGGTTTCCACTGGAGACACAGTTAGCATCTGCTCCCCAGAGAAACAGCAAAGGTTCTGCCACTGATAGCAGAAGTCTCCAATGCAGTGTGTAGGCTCACTGGGAGAAACAAAAAGCCTCCTCACTACCAATTTCAAACCATCCATACGCTGAAGAAATTCACTTATTTGGCATCACCACTGGAGAGAAGAAGGCACAATAACAGAGCAAGAAATTCATACTTGGCAAATTCAAAGCAAGTCTTCCCTATGCTCCCTTAAAGTCACAGTCCACGCACAGAGATAGTCGGTGCAGCAGCTTTGGTGACACTGGAAGTATTCCAAGGTGGTATTATTCAATGCCTAATGCTGCTTCATAAGCAATTAGAGTCATTAACTTTCCCTGCCACCCAGAGTCCTTATGTGATGGCAGACAGATGTTGCCCAGGTGTTTGCAGGCTGGCTCAGCTAATACTTTGGATAACCCAAACCTGCACAGCAGCTGCATTAACAGATTCTGACATGATGCCATTAGTTTTGCAGCTGATGAAGGGGAAGAGAGGGAAGAACAAATAAATAAATACTAGACTACAGAAATAGAAAAATTGAGACTAATTTATAATGTTCCTTCTCCCCCAGAACATGCAGCCCAGGTGCTGCCAGACAATGCTCCCTATCTAAGCCATTCCCAGGGCAAGGGGGTAGATCCCACATCCTGCCCAACTCCCCTCCTTCCCCCTCCACCTTTCCCCCTGCTTCTGAAGCGCAATTGCACAGAGTTCCATCTGGCAGGGAAGCCAGCTCCTGGGGAAAGCAGGCACACATGGAGACCTCACTGAGGAGGACATGCAAGGTACAGGGAGAAGGAAAGAACATGGCAGAGATGGTACTAGAGGAGCACTTCCCATTCCTGCTCTTTCCAGTGACTCAACGTGATGAGTCTGTAGTGTAAAACACATATGCTGCTGGTACATCTGCACCAAATGAGGCAGAGAGATCCAGGACCTGAATTCAATCCTTATTTTTAATCTCAGTCTTACTCCCTAGCTATAATTAGGCCTCAAGTCAGTCATTTAATCTCTATCTGTGCCTTTCCTCACCCCGAAGACAGGATTAAACTTTCTACCCAAGGAGTTGTAAAGAAATGATTTGACATCCGTAAAGCCTCCTGGTTTGTGTCTGTGAAGGGATAAACAAACAGTTTACATCTGAACCAGATCCAAAACAGAGGCAATGAGTCTTCTGAAATTAGACAGAGAAAACCCAGGTCAGAATATCCCTTTGCCTTTCTCATGGGGAGCTATCATCACAAAACAAGGGAGACAGAAGAGAGAGAAGAGCCATCACCTCTGCCAAAATGATTCCATCCTGGAGGTGAGCTCAGGAAGCTGGTGACAGCTGCCTTTTTCCCAAAGAAGTTCAGCCAATGCATCAGCACAACTTCAGTTTGCAGCCTTTTTATAAAAGCCCTGGTAACCCATTTTACCAATGAAACTGCTGAGATCCAAGACTGGTTCCTGATTTGAGCACAACTCCCTTTGCATAGAGTATGACCTCCTCTGCATGGATATTGGGTAGGATTCTGCGGCATCTCCACCAGCTAATGCTTCCCCAAGCCCAAACACCAGCAGATTTCAGATTCCTCCTTTCAGAGTAAGAAGTACTCTGATGGAAGCCAGCAAATCCTCACTGGAGGGGACAGAGAGGTCATCACCATGCCATGGCTCTGCAAGCACAACTGCTTCCCACTCCCTGGACGCACACATTCTCTTCCTCTCCAAGCCAGCAGAGCAGAAATCCTCCCCACCAAAACATCCTCTTTCTCCACCTGAAGTCCTCACCATTTTCAGGGATCTCAGCTGATCCTTTCTCTGTGTCTTTCCCAAGAATGTTGCCTGCACCATTCCCCCCTGCCCAGGAAGTTACAGTCCCTCATTTCACAAGGGATCATCATTTTCAGCTTGCACAGCTCTACCCAGGCTTTCAGGCAAACAGTCTAAGATACCTCTGATTTATCCATGATCAAAGAGGAAGTCACTTAGCCAGGACAATTACATAAGCCTGTGTGTGTCTGGAGGCTCCCTCTGCTCCGTGGAGGAGCAGCAGGCAGTGTCCTGCTCTCCAGCAACTCTGGGATCAGCCACAGTCTGCCTGGCTGAGAGGTTATCAGTGCAGTGAGGTGAAAGCAGAGACCTCCTGGCTCCAACCCCCTCTGCCATGCATCAGGCAACCAACCCCCTGTGCCTGCTTTAACTCATTCCAGAAGCAATCCTAAAATCAGGACAACAGTTACTTAAGGCAGAGTTCCTTCAGACACGAGGGAAGATTGCCTGGCAAGAGCCTGTCTTCCTACAGGCCATGAATCCTTTCTCTAGCATTAATTATCTGAAATCACTAATATTGGATAGAAGAGATAATTTAGGGGAAGAGGAGATTATTCAGGAAGGCATGGCTGATTGCAGATTTATTAGCATCTGTCTCCAGGGTTTCCGTCAAGCAAGAAAGCCAGAGGAGGGGGAGCAGAAAGGCCATGACCACCTTCTCCACCCTGCCTTCAGCCAACTTTGAGGCTTAATGCTCACAGCCAGAGCTATGCTACCCAAGAAATGTGCACAAGGAACACTGAGAGCCTTGCAGGTTGTGCTTTGCTCACAAAAGAAGGCTGAGCAGAGGAAGGGGAGGTTTTGTGCAAGCCCTTGGAGACACAGTGCATCACAGCCACTGTGGATGAGAGCTCTTGGCTCTGGCCCTCCCCTAATGTATTGCACTGGGTTTGCCTGGCACAGCGCAGACACTCTGCTGCCTCTTGGCTCCATCTACCCTGTTATTTTCCTTTAATGCTGCCCCTGGCAGAAAAATCACTACAGGCAGGGCAAGCAAATCATTTGTTCCTATGTTGGAGAAGATCCGGAGGGAAAAGTGGTGACAAAAAACTGCTTCTCCCCAAAGGACAACTCAAAATTCTCTTCCCCAGCCAGTAAAAAACAAACAAAAAAACCACAAAAGCCAAACAAAAAAACCACAAAAGCCAAACAAAAAAACCACAAAAGCCAAACAAAAAAACCCCAACAGTTTTTGTTTTGTTTGGGGGGATTTTTTCAGTTCAGCTCTTTGGGCTGCATCACGAACTTCTTAGCTGATCTTTTATTAGGTGACATTTCTGGGAGCATGTGCTCCAACTGGGGAGGTAATTTTTATCAGCTGCTCTGGTTCTTTCTCCCTGACTCTCTTCCCCCTCCCCTGCAGTGGGCACCTGAGCTGGCAGCTCTCATCCTTGTTCTAAGGAAGCAGGAGAGTGAAAGGTTTATCTTCTACACAGGATGAGAAAAATGTTTAAACACTGCAGGATCCTGAAAATGTCTTTTCTTAGGCCTTTACGTGTGCGAAGAGCCAGACCTTGCCACATTTCCTGCAGAAAGGGCTCCCAAAGTACAGCTCCCTGTTTAGTCTAAGATGGAGAGAATATTTTAGACTTGCAACAGTTCATTTGTCAGTGTCCTAAGACCAGAGTCACTTGGGTGGCCTACAGCATACTTCACACCATTTACCTCATCATTTGCACTCAATAATTTGGATAGTTGAGGTCCTGCTGCTCCCAGTGCTGGCAGGAAACACACACCCTGTAGTTGGAAAGTCCAGGTTGACTCTAGGCAGTCAGCACCTCAAGAAGAAGGTCTTGCAGATTTGGTTATGCCAAGTGAGCATGATTTCCAGAAGATTCAAGGAGTACAAATAGGTTGAGGCTATGATGAAGGGAATTGCTTCCTATATCCCTTCCCTTGTGCTGAGTCACCGCCCAGGACCCATCCAAAAGTGCCTTACCTTCAGAGTCCACTCAGCCTTGATGGCCAGAGAGACTCACCTCACCTTCAGAGCAGCATCTGAAGAGACTTCAGACTGGACCCTATGGACAAATTATACCCATGGGCATCAGAGCCAGATTTATAGATGAGAGAGTTGCAGAAGACACTTAAATCAAGGAGCATGATGTTCTCAAAGGACACAAGAGTAAAGCTGGTGTGACTCCTTCCTGAGCAAGCCTCACAGGTCTGATCATAATCACCTGTGCCAAGCAGAGCAGCATTTAAAGCAGCTGAGCAGCTGAGGGCTTCCTGTAGATGTCAGAGTGACATCACAGCAGTGAGGCAGTGCCTGGGTGAGGCACTGCTTCCCTGTCCAGTTGGGTCCCACACTCATCTCCCTGGCCTTGCCTCAGCTGTGAGGGAAACAGCAGCTGTTGCACTCCATTAAGAAGGAAGCCAGCAGTGGTGGCCCATGGCAAGACAAGAGTTAGGCTCCTGCTTGCTCTGTCAAGCAGCAAGTCTTCCCCAGGGCTGTTTTAATCCCAAATATGTATTTAAATCCATTTAAGGTCAGTCTAGATGTCAGTACTTGGGAGAGGTTGTGCTGGTTCAATGCCCTTTTCTGAGGTGAGGCTGTGGATCCAGGTTTGTAGTAAAGGCACAGCAGGTTCCTGGCACTGAAGAAGTGTCTGGATTCCCTGTGTGCAGGATCTGCTGGATGAATCTCTGCAGTTGGCAGGGATGAGCTGTACATCAGCTGCATATCCCAGGAGCATTTGCACTTTAGAAAACACTAAAACTCCTTTCAGCTTAACATATTCCCTCTTTAGGAAGGGACTGTGTAAGCTCAGCTTTTGTTAGCAGCACAGCCATGGTGCAGTAGGTCTGCCTGCTAACCACCCACATGTTCTCCTAGTTTCTCACATGCAAGTTTGGCCACATGGTTTAAATGTCTTTCTCCAGGAGGATAAATATCTTCTGTGTTGCTGATAGAGAACCCCAAGGAGAGGCTTTTGTACAGTCTGTGGGTGCACAGTTGGTATTGAAAAGTTAACAGCATTAAGTGTGATGGATTATCTGTGTATGGAATAGTCTAGGTCATAGCCAGAGGAAGAGCTGAGCAAACATTCCCCATGAAAAAAATACAGGGGTTTTTATCTGGTTTGGTTGGTTGTGGTTTTTGTTTTGGTTGGTTTGTTTGTCTTTTACCACCTCTGTGAATTTGCAGCCAGGACTGGTGTTGTCAGAGTTTAGACATGAAGTGAGAGGAAAGAAGCTGGAGGAAGAGCTACTTGCAGAGCTGGAAGGTAGCAGCTCCTGAGCTCTGCTACTAGCTGTCACCTACCAGCTGCACCACCCAGCTAGAGCTCTGCGTTTGGGTCTGTTCCCAGACACCTGGGTCCAGCTCCTCAGTCTGTCCAGACCTCCTGGGAGACCACAGATGAGAGAAGCACATCCACTAACCCTGCTGAGCATGCACTGATTAAAGGAAGTGCTGCTGAGGAAGGCCACAGCAGGACACAGATGGGAAAGCTTGCTCCTGAATGATGCAGGCTGTGGAAATGCTGTGGGGCAGCAGAGCTTCACCCATTCAGGAAACACTGCAGGCTGTGTATCACAGAATCAGGAAGGCTGGAAGAGACCTCTAAGACCATCACGTCTAACCATCTACCTGTCATGTCCATGCCACTAAACCATGTCCCTAAGTGCCACATCTCAGACACTGGAGGTGGGAACATCTTTGCCAGATGGTGTTCAAGTGTTCCACAAATCACTGTGTGTACCTTACGGCCACCCCAGGAACTGGGCAGAGCTAGTTGGTGGCAGACACTGCTGCTTGTGTCATTAGGTCATTTATCCCTCAAGGGAAATGCAGCAAAATGTACTCCATGAGTGGGATTTTCTGAGAAAAATCCGTAGTTCCTTAAGAGGCCTATTTCCGTTTCTCTTTGTTGTATCTCCAACAGCTCTGATCCAGCCTGGCTATTTCTGTCCTGTTAGTGGCTGTTCAGCCTTCCCACCTCCAGCTCATTTGTTTTTTGTCACAGCTCACTACTTGTGAGGCTCTCTTTGTTCTTGTTTGAGGTGATCTCCTCATTCTCATGCAAATGAAACAGCTCCAGGCAGAATGGGATCTTTCTTCAATTCGTTTAGAAGTTACATTTGTCACCACAAATCAATACTTTCCTGCTTGTGGCCAGCTCTAAGAAGTATGGACTGAAGATCTTTCATCTGCTTAGCCTCTCTGGTGGTGCAGAGCCTGTGTGCTGCTCTGAGCTCTGGACTGAGGCCTCCTCTCCCACACACCACCAGCCAGGCAATAGCAACCTTCACTCCCTGTGACCCATTCCACCCCTTCCCCATTATTTAGCACCATGCAAAGGGTCTGGGTTTGTCAGTGAGGCTCCTGCATGGAGTTCCTCTTTGGTGCTGGGTTCTGGCAGAAGCATCCTGGCCTGGACACTTCCATCTAGTCCATCCTGAGACAGCATGTCTCCTTACTGGAGACAGGTCCTGGCCAAGAGAGCACTACTAAAGATTTTGGTGTGCTCCTTCCCCCAGGGATGTCACTGCTAGGAGCCAAGCATTTTATATTGCAAGATCTTAAGGAACAGTTTTTTTGCTTTATGTTTCACATTTTGAACCCATCTCATGGTTTCTATCACCCACCCCTCCATGGGAAGATGAGAAGCATCATTGTCCCCATTTCAGAGTTCAGACATGAAGAGCTAAGCTTAAAGAAGCATTTCTAGATGGGTCCGGGGAGGCTCTGGCAGAGTCCTGGGCAGAACCTACCTCTCCCAGGTCTCAGGGGCTTAGCATTTTAGCCTAATCTCTTTTTTTTTTCCTCTCCTGCAGAGCCCTGACAGTCCTGTGAGGAATATTATGTAAAGAGAGGTTGTAGCTGTTGTCACTCTAAATCAGCAGCTGACATCAAAAGCATCAAGCTGCTGCCTCTTTCCTGATGGATGGGCATGTCACACAGCTGACACTGCTGAGGACCCCTGCATGCCTGCTTCCAGCGCCATGCCCTGCTCCATCGCTGCATCTGGCTGTGCTCAGACCTGCTGCAAGGACATCACCCATCTCAGGTGGACCCAAAAAGGGGTTTTCTGCATGGCATCCAGCCACAAGCTGACCTCAGCCCCACTGCAGGATGAAATCCTCTTCTCCCATCCCTCCACTGCTCTCCTCACCATCCAAATCCCACCAGTCCAGTATCCTGAAGCAAAGGTTTTATCGCTTGCCAAGGCAGGAGCTGCTCTGAGCCCACCCCAGGCTCACCCCAGTGGCTCAGCAGCACGGACTGAGAGGGTGAGGAGCTGCTGCAGAAGCTTCCTGTGCTGAGTTCAGAGCCTGCTCCTCAGCGATGGGGAGCAGAGCAGAGGAGAGACATCATGCAAAGCCTGGGAGAAAATAGCAGTTTAGGTCCCAGACATCTGGGTTGCCATGGCTGAATAAGCTAAATCTGGAGTGTGGCTTGTGCTGAGAATAAATGCCTCAGTCCCCACTGGAATAGGAAAGCTGTCCAAGTGGAGCTCTGCTCCTCTTTCAGGCAGGGCTTACATGGCTCTGCTCCATTGGCTTGCAGGACAGAAACCTGCTTTGATTTTTGGAGCTGATTCTCTGGCATAGAGATGACAGAGGAGAAAGGAACGGTACCTCTCAGCCCCCAGTAGCCTATCTAAGGAGTGAATGGAAGTGACAAAAATCCTGCCAGCACACTGCCTACACATGGAGGAATTCTGTTTCTAGTCCTCTGGAGGAGATTTCTCCTGAAAATTGCTTTGAGCAGGGGGAAATAAATAAAGAATCACTCTGTCTGTGTCTATAGGTGACTTTTCCACTTGACTTAGGCCTACCAAACAAGGGCACAGTGACAGTCAAAACACTTGTGTCAAAGGCAGGTTTGAGCCTTGTAGCTCAAGGCTGTGACAGACTGGTGCCTGGAGTGACCCTGGGGCAGGGCAGGACCTCCAGCATCTCCCACCCAGTGAGAGAGGGCAGCTTCCATCACTGACCATGAAACAAGGAGCTTGGGAAGTGTGGGGTGGATTGAAAACTGGCTGAGGGACAGAGCTCAGAGGGTTGGGATTAACGTTCCAAAGTCCAGCTGGAGGTCTGTAAGGAGTGGTGTTTCCCAGGGGGCAGGACTGGGTCCAGTCCTGTTCAACATCTTCATCAGTGAACTGGAAGAAGGTCGACATAGAACTAGGAGGACTTGCTGACCAATCCAGGCTTCCTCAGGTGACTTTGCAGGCTTCCCCAGGTGACCAATCCAGGCTTCCCCAGCAGCCAGCCAAAGAAGTCCTTCAGTTCATTGCAGCCAATTAAGCAGAGCCAGCCCTGCCCCTGTCTGCTGTCACAAGCCATTGGGAAGAGCTTTCCCTAATTCTGCCTTTCAGCTCTGCAGTTATTGCCCTTGACAAAGGCTTTATTAGAGGCTTAATTGAACTGCTCCTGCTGGCAGGGCTTGCTGCTAACATGCCAGCCATTAGCAGCTGTTAATGAGGGAATGCAGAGGATTATGGCATCAATTATCAGGTTTGGGTTGGGTTTGGGCTGGAAGGGACAACCCCCAGCAGACTCCTGTGAGGTCAGCTGAGAAGTGACAGAGCCACCACACTCCATGGCCTGGATGGTGACCTGCTGCAGAGGCACATGGTGACACATCTCCATGTACTGAGGCTCAGCCTAGTGGATGCTTATCGCCATCCTGAAGAGCAGAGGACCACCACTCTGATCTTGCCACTTGGAGGTGGAACCACCTGCTCTGGGGGAAACCACCAGGAGAAAATATGGAAAGCCATGGGAAAGGAAGGAAAATGACAACAGCCTTTCATTGATTTACTCGGAATGGCTGCTGGGGCCTAGAGCTCAACAACCCGGGGTCAGACTAGTTGGTGTGCATCCTGAGAACCCAGAAAGCATCTTGCCTGTGAGCCAAGATCCTTACAGGCACTTCGGGAGGTGAACATACTGATGTCTAGAGAAAGGGAGAGTTCCTCTCCTAGGATGGAGGAGGCTGTCCTGGGAGGAGAGTGAGTGAAGCACAGTCTCCCACAGAAGGATGAGGATGCTACATGCACAACCAGGTCCTCCCAGCATCCACATCAGTCACCGTCTGCTTTCCTGGGCAGCAGCAAGCTCTCCAAGCCACTAAGGGGCTTGATCCTGCCTGGCTGTGAGCAGAGTGTGGCCAGGCTACACCTGCCAGGACCATGGGATGCTGGCTGCCCATCTGCTGCTCCTCTGCACTGCCAAATAAAAACAGAGAGGGATTTCTTTCCCCCCCTTCTCTTTTCTCCCCTCCCCACAGCTCATTTTCCTTCCCTTAGCAGCATTCATTGTGTTCTGTGGAGGTGAACATGAGGCTGCCAGGTCACAGCAGGCAAGGTCTCTGCTCCCACGCCAGAGGCAGCACCTTGGTTACCTCCTGTGCTGATGTGGAGCTGGAGGAGACCCTGCAGAAGGACCTGCTGTGGATCCAAATGACTCTGGAGAAAGGGAAAGAATCCTCCTGCTGAGGTGGAGGAGGTTGGTCATTAGCTCTCCCGAGGGGCAGAGGGGGAGGGAGGCTGCTGGAGGAGCTGGTGGGACCTGAGGAGCTGACAAGAGCAGCTATTTCCATTTCAAATGGGAAGGCGAGAGGAGATCAAACAGATCTCACAGTAATGATCCTGAGCTTCTGCCTGCACACTGAGCCACACAAACCCTCAGTGTAATTGAAGCCACACAGAGCTGAGATGGAGAAGCTGAAATCTGCTCAGGGGGGTTGGGGGAAGCAACACCCACAAAGCAAACATAAAAGCCCAATCTTCAACAACAGAACAGCTCTGTGGTATCCACAAAGCATCTGAGGTACAGCCATTCTCCTGCACTGGGCTCCTGTCTCTCCTCTGCCTGCCCCAGGCTGTCCATGCACACCAAGAGGTGCTCTGCCACATGATATTACCATTCTCTTCCTGCAGGTCCCCAGCATCCATGGACACCTATTCCAAATCCATGAGTGAAAGAGCCAATGCAAGAAACACAGTTTGATAGTACATACTTGTGTTAAACCTTGGGTTTAGATGGGTATGGACTAAGAACATCAGGACAGCACAGGATGGACTTGAGAGCTTCTTGCTTATTCATCCATTTGTGAATGAGACTAAGGTGATTCTTGTTTAGAACTAGTGAGGAATATTAATCAAGTGCTCACTGCTTTTCATTCCCTGGTCTCCTGATGAGACTGCAGTTAGGTGTGAAGTGGTGCTTTGATGTTGTTCCATTCTTCCTGCCTGGACACCAGCCTGAGATGCACCAATGTGCTTCAGAGGGAGAGACCTCTTGCCATTGTTGTTGCTATCCCAGGGTTGTTCCCAGGTAATGAAGATTAAAAACCTTACTCATCCCTGGATTTTGAAATGCTATTTAGAGAGCAAACATCAGTCCTTCCCAATCCCATTCCCAAAGCCTGGCAGCCTTCAGACAAGGCAGGGAAGTGTTTCCATGTTGCAGAAACAAGGAGAGTTAGACTTGTTTAATTTAAAATGCAATGTGTTTTTTATTCAGTTAATTCAATTTTAGTTAAAAACACCTGACGTAGGGTAGAAATACTTGCTTGAGAAATAGGAGCATCTACAAGGATATCAGTCATCCCATCCTCCTTCTCCACATTGTCACCTTGGCCAAGCCATGGCAGAGAACCATCAGCAGAGCAAGGAGCTCCTCACAGGGAGGAACAAGACCACTCTGCAGAGCTTTGGGCCTTCTCTTTGGTCAGAGGCAGAAGCCTGCATGCCTCCTGCTAGCCATGACTTGTGCACAGCAGCAGGAGGAAGAGAAGAGACAGTTTCTAAGGTAACCATGCACCCAGAGATTCAGGTTGTGCAGGAGACATCCAGCTGCTGGGACCAGCTGGGAGGTAGAGGACATCACACAGGCAAGAAACTCCACACAGCTCTGTGGAGACATGTTGTCCGAGCTGGCTGAAGGAAAGAACCCACAGGAACCATCATCTACCAACCCCATCCTGTGGGATCAGGAGTGGGTCAGTGAGGTGGCTGGACTCCCTGCACTCCATTCCCCATGTGCAGGTGCAATCAAATCCTCTTGGAGCATGCCAGAATGGAATCTGACTGTAAATCCACAGTGTTTCCTCCCTCCTCCAGCCAGGTTCAAGAGGCTGCTCATGGTCCCAGCTGGCTGTCTCCTTCCCCACACTCCTGCGCTGCAGATCTGCCTCTCAAGAGATATTTAACCCTTGTAGCCTCTCCTTCTCCAGGGCTCAGCTACCAAGGTGGTGAGAGAGGAGTTGCCTCCATCTGCACAGACAAGGCAGTTCCATGGGACAGAGCCTCATCATAACACGGCTGAGAGACCTCCAGCTCAACCCAAGGACTGTTTTCTCCTGCTGGGTGATGTGGCCAGTCTCTGGTACAACTCATGAGAGTTAGTGGCAGGAGGAGTTTCAAACCCTTCAGGGCACTGAAATGAGAGACCTCAGGTACCTGGTGATGAGGATTCACTGGTCTGAGCTGAGGCTCTTGAGTAGCATGAACCAAGGGTCAGGTCTGTAGAGGTGTTCTGAGATCCAGGCCATTCTGTGACCACGTGTTATGGACAAGGCAAGGAGTCTGGTCCCTAGCTCTAACCAAGCAGAGGGTGAAGGCAGTTTGGTCCCATCTCCAGGGGAGGTCACTCAAAGCACGGCCTGCCCAGGCTGGAAGGGGTTTGGGACCCTGTTCCAACCTCCTTCAGCTACAGCAGCATATAGATGCATATGTGCAAGCTAGACCCAGGTGTGAATCCTGTGTTCAGGGCAGATACTGGTACAGAACTCACACAGATGATCTCTGGTGGTGAGTGGAAGCTCAGACACCTCTTTCTGAGCCCATCCTGTATCAGGTGGGCAGCAGAGTCTCTGTGAGGTCCATGCAGCCCCTCAGCCCCTCCTCCTGCTGCAGCCAGCCATCAGTAGCCTTGCCTGCCATTGAAACCCATCACTCCTCACCAGTCCCTTGCCCTGCACTTGGCTCCTCAGCCCCAAGAAGCTTGGAGCTAAAATTATACACTTGAATAATGATTCTGTGGCTTGAAAACAATCTCCCTTCCCCCCCCCCCCCTCCCCTGTGACCTCCCTCTTTAATATCAAATTATTTATAACCCAGCCTCGCGGTCAAGCTTTTAATGAAAGAGCTGCCAGAGACTTCTAAAAGCATCCTGCTTGCTTGGCTGCCCACATGATGCTGAGTAAGGGCTGCAGGGGCTTGGGTGGAAGCAGTCTTGCTGCTGAAAATCCCCCAGCCCATGTGTGCACGTGTCTGCCTCACCCAGGATGCCTCTCCTTCTCAGATCACTTGTTCTCTCCCCTTCTCCTTACCTAGCTCTGCGGTCTGTGCTGGACTATCAGGAAATCACTGCCAGCACTGATGTCTACAAATAAAGGAATGATTAAACAAGGATTCTTCAGTGCTACATGGATTTCTTCCTTCCCTAGGATATGCATAACCAAAGAGAGGTCAAATGAATGAAGGAACGAGATCCTCTCACCCTCCTTCCCTCCTCAGCTTGATCTGCTGCTTCTCACCTCACCTTTTCCTTCTCCAAGTATATATGCACATATCCATATTCCTCTCCCCACTTCCGCATGAAATATTGATGACTCCTGCTCCCCCAAATGAAGGTCTGCTGGAGCAGCAGCCTGCAGTTCATCTTCAGAGCAGAAGGAATGCAAATTGGTTGAAATCCTGAGAGGGATGGGACAGCAAACTACAAGGGCTGCTGCAGCAGCTGCCAGATCACGTTGGGTTCTGCACACGGGCACGGGCAGCAGCAGGGCAGGAGAGCTGCCCCCGGCAGTGCCAACCCTCCCAGCTCCCCAGGCAAGAGGAGGAACATGCTGCCCAAGTTGGAAGCTCATTTGACCAGAAGAAATGCTTTGAATTAGAGGAGAGGGACAAGCTACAGATGTAACTCTGGGGCTACTGAAGCTAAAAGGGAGTTATTCCAGGTTTACAATCCCGTCAGGGGGGGTTTATCCATGTAAGTTTTCCACAGTGCCTCCTGACATCCCAGGCACCATTGCACATGTCCAACTGTCATGGGCTTTGGCAGGAGTAGAGCATGCAGAACGAGGTGGTGATGATCAATCCCCTCTGGGTCTGATGCAAAAGATCTGTCCCCAGGGGATCTGAACACTGGGAAGAAGAGAACTGACAACAACCTACAGCTTGTAGGGAGCTGAGGCTTGCTTTGCCTTCCCTGAGGAGCAGAGTGATGATTCTTGTTCCCCTCTGTAGGTAATTGGGCTCCAAGCGCTGCCTGAGGAACATCAAAGAGGTGAGGATTAGGTGCAGACCTCCAAATGAAGTGCTGTGCCTCTTTCTGATCATTTGGCATTCAGGTCAGAGAAGATGAAGCTAGGAGGATTTTAGAGTCCCTGCCTGCACGGGTCTCAGACCACAGCCTTTGCCCCAAAGGACCACTGGCCCCCTGGACATCATCTCTCCACCCCTACATCTAAGGAGACAACCTGTGTTTTCCGTTAGAGCCAGAGTGGTCAGACTCAGGCAAGAGGACAGTGAGGAAAGGCACAAATGAGAAAGGATCAGCTGTGAAAAGACTTTTCCCAGTCTTTCAAGTCATTAAAGCATCCTGGTTTTCCCCAGACATGAAGGCTCCTCCAGACCCAGACTGGAGCATAACAAGACTTTCCCAAGCTCTGATGCTATCAGCCCCTTCAAATCAGCACTGCACTGGCACCTCTAAACCTGACTGCTCTCTGCCCTTCCTCAGGCACTTTTTTGAAGTGATTAAAGACCTTGGAAACCCCTCCCATGAGTCCCTTAGCCAGAAGCCAAACCCAGTGAAGCTGGACACAACGGCAGCTAACCCAATACTTGTTCAGGGCCAGCTGCATGCCTCAAGATACCCTACCAAACCCCCTACTGCTTCTACTTGCCCCAAGACCCACAGCATCCCTGCTGCCCCAGCCAGAGCTATCCATGCTGGGGATTTAGGAGGGTTCCCAGGAGCTCTGCTCAGCTTTCCACACTCCCTAGCCACAGAATCGCAGATTTCACAGTCAAATCCCCCATCCAGATGCCTACAGCCTTGGCTCCTCAGCCCTTCCCAGATCCGTTTGCAGTGTGCTGCTCCTGCACTGCTGCTGGTGGGGATGGAGTGTGCCCACTGCTCCCCTCCTTCTCTTCTGTGTTGGGCCAGATGAATGCTTTCTTCTCTTCCCCAGTTCAGAAAGCAGCTTCACACATCCTGCTGTGTGCCTTATCTCCTGCAATTAGCACTTCCCTCCAGATCTGATAGGGAAGCAGGGCTCAGCTGCCCCTGATTAATTGCAGAGTATTTGCTTTCTTTTCCACTTCTGTGGCCTGGAATTAATGAATTTATCCCTCTTATTCCTTTCATGGGCCAGAGCTTTCTCCCTTTTTGTGCAATTCTACATAATAGCAATGCTTGAAATCCCCTGGGGAAGAGTTGAGCTTCCACTGGGGAGGAGAGGAGCCTGAAAGCAGGGAGATTACCAAAGGTCACACACCCTACAGCTTCCCTGCAGCCTTCAAATACATATTATCTTCTGACTCTAGCAGAAATTTGTTCCCCTCACCACCTGCCTTGCTGCTTTCTCCAGGCTTTTCAGGGAGTTCATGTCTGAACAGCAGGAAGAGCTTGCAGGCCTAAAGCCCAAGAGTGAGCAAGAGATGCAAAGCAAGGACCTCCCCTGGGCTGGATATCTTAAAGTGCTGCAGAAAGCAGAGATCTGACAGCCCAGAAGGGGCAATCCACCAGTGTTGGAGCCCAAAAACTACATGGCAGTAGGAACCTTGGCTATAACTTGAAGGAGGCACGACAGCTAGACACAGCAGCTGAACACTCAGCCTCTGACTAAGGAGGATTGCTTCTGTGGTCCCTCAAAATCCAACCAGCAGCATCCTGCTTACTTGGGGGAAAGGAGGAGAGAAGAGGGTTTCTGGAGCAGAGCAGCGGACCATGCTCAGTCCCTTCAACATGGACAGCACTGGAATCATTGCTCCCATCTCAGTTCTGCTTTCCTGAGCACTAGTGTAAAACAGGAGTAAATAAGCATGAAAGCACAGTTACTGAAAGCAACCCTTGCTCCTTTAGCCAAAGCAGGAGGGGTTTCTGCTGTTTCTTATTCAGAGTCTCCAAGCCAGGCCTTGTCTAGCAACTACAGCCCTCAGAGAATGGCATGTGGGGAGCCTTCTGCTTTGTATGGGGGAAAAGGAAAGCATCTGAGAAGGGAGAGACAGGACTTCATATAATTCCTGAAGTGCTGGCAGTAGATCCATTGAAGCCCTTATTTACTGAAGTTTATAGACCCATAATTGTCATCTTCCTCCTTACTGCATTCACATCCCTCATTAGGCAATTCAATCTTTGCAGTGCTTGCACCACCTCGCCTCCTGCATGGGCAAAGTGGTGCTTGTTCAGCTTCCTTAGAGTGCAAAGCTGCCATCCTTACATGCATAATATCAAACATGCAGCTCCTCACAAGCAGACATTTCCCCAGTGCTCCCCAACATCCTCAGAGCAAAATCCTGGGATTTCAGTGTCAGGCTCTGCTCAAACAGCAGATTCTAGTTACATGTTGGCTACCTCCAATTCTCCCTGCTGATTTCCATGCAGAGTGTTAATATTGCTTCCTCAGGTACATGTCCTTTCTGGGTTTCCAGACATGAGGAAGTATCTGCCACTCTCCACCCCAGAGGTGGTTGAATGATGCTGTGCATGTAGCCTGCAAAGCAGTCAGTGATCCCTCAGGCTGGCAGGCACTGGGGATGTCAGTCACTTCCATTAGCATAAATAGGGTATGTTTCATTTTAGTCACTCTAGAATCATTGAGTCATGTATTGATATCTCAGTAATTTATGAGCTCCGTGGCTTGGCTAGAAAGCTAGCAGGGTGGCTGCAGCAAGAGCTGGGCACAGTGCAGAGGGAGAGCTCCATTTAGCTGAAGTTCAGCTCTTTATTCCCTGGCTCAAGGTGTTGAGCAGATCAGGGTGATGAGGCTTGGGAGCCTTTCACCTGCACATCCATCTGCATTTGGGGCTCAGCCCTTTACAGTGTGACTCCTCGCTGCAAGCCCATCTTGCCTGCTCACTTCTGTGCCCAAGTTTTGCTCTCTTTCATTTTCTTGCTTCTCTGGTCAAGTAGAAACTTCCTTGTGGTTTGGATGGGGCTGGAGCAGCAGCTTGGAGCACAGGGGGAAGGAGCAGGGAGCACAGTGGTGGGAACAGGTGGTTTCTCCAGATGGAGGGGAGGAGACTGTGTGGTGGGAGGCAAAGGCAAGCTGGAGGGAAGCAGGGGCTGAAGAAATGGGGTGGAACAAGTTGAATGAGAAGTCACAGGAGAAGGAGATCTGGCCGTTCAGCTGGCTGCCACACACAGAATCACAAGAGATCATCAAGTCCAGCCATCTACCTATCACCCCCATGCCCCTAAACCATGTCCCTAAGTACCACATCTAGATGTTTTGAACCTCTCCAGAGATGGTGACTCCACCACCTCCCTGGGAAGCCTGGGCCAATGCCTAACAACCCTTTCAGTGAAGAAATTCTTCCTAACATCCAATCTAAACCTCCCCTAGTGCAACTTCACCTCACAATGAGCAACTCCTCTGTCTGCAATGTTTCAGTTAATGCTTAGAAAGAGAATAAAGTGTGTGGATGCCATATATATATTTTTTTTGTTAACAGCAGTGATCTATTTATAGGCTATAAATTATACACCGTGAACACTGAGCAGAGACAAGACATTATTCTGCTGCCAACAGGAAAAAGGAGGAAAGAAAAAGAGACAGAGACAGAAAGGTGAGAGAGAGGAAGAAAAATATGAATACAGAAGGAGGCTATGAGCTTCTGAACCCTTCCTGTCCTCACCCTGCACCCCACGGGCTTACAGCACAGTGTGTGCAAGAGAAATGACACTGGAGAGGAGAGATATATAGGGGCATCTCCAGGAGCCTGATCCTCTCCTTCCTGCCTGCCACGGAGGAAACCTGCTGGACCATTTCTGAATGAATCTGAGTGTTTTCTAGGGCCTCCTGTGAGTGCCAGAGCAACACACCAGGAGAAATGTTGCCCAGGAGCTGGTGGCCTGTGGTATCTGGCACTCTGTCTGCTGCAGACACTAGTGCAGAGGCCACCTGGCAGCCTCTGCTGGCTCTGCAGCAACTCCTGAGTGCTTCAGAGAAATGTTTTACTATCCCTTTTCTCTATCTCTGCTATCCCCCAACCCCACTGCCTCCCTCTGCAGACAACAGAAAGGGAAGAGAAGGTAATTCACCTGCTTGATCTCCTCATTAATTACAGGCCAGCCCTACAGTATTTAATGGAGTATAATATTTAAGTATCTAACATTAGATGAAGAAAGGTCTAGGCTTTAAGGGAAACCCCATAAATTGTTGCCATCAAGCTTGCTGTGTGCAGGATGAAACCTTTCAGGAGCAATCCTGAGCCATGGCAGAATAAGAGAGATTTATTTTTTCATGCCACTACTGATAAATTTTTCCATGAAACCTGAGGCTTCAGAAAATATCACAGCAGAGATACCTTCTTTCCTGAACCTTGCTGACCTCTTTCTCTGGATGGCTGAGCTTTATCACCTAATTGTTCCTTTCTTTCCACAACAGTCCACTTCCCCTTTTTCCATACTATTTTTAATGTTCCATTCCTTTTGTTTTTATACACTGGGAAAGAAAAAAAAAAAAAAGAAAAATAGGATTTGACCCAGCTTGCCTGTAGAATTGAAAGAACAACCTTTGTCATCACTGATATTTCATCCAATCTACCCTGTGTGATCAGAATGGGAAATCTGGAATGGGAAACCAACTCTTTTCACAGCCCCATCATGGAAAACACCATAAATCCATCCTGCTGGCACTGAAAACATACCCTGGGATGGCAACCCACTGCAGAACATCTGTGACAATCTCTGAGGGATGTCACAACCCACATATGGACCGGAATCAAACACTAGTCCATGCACAGCCTCCAGTGCAAGGAGCACGTGTGGAGGCATGCAGCTCTGAGAGCCAACTCAACCCACCCTGCTCAGATCTGGAGCATCCAGGGTCAACCACAGGCAAGCAGAGCTTCCCTGCCTTTCAGTGAGGACAACAATGGATGCCAACAAGCAGAACTGGAAACAGATGAGAGGGATTTGCTTGACAGTCTACTGAATCATGAGCAGTTGAGAGATGGCAACCTAGCAGAGGGACTTTCCACAGCTAGGAGAGGACATCCATGGGCAGGAAATCTGCAAATCCAACGTGGTTGCCAAATAAATAGGAACTCAGATCTCCAGAGCTTTCTGTTTCACTTGGAGGACAAGTCAAGCAGCAGAAAGGATCAGCCTAGCTGCTCCTTACCTGAGCTCCAGGGAAGAGCTCTACCTAAGCACAGTGCACCCTTCCCCCTCCAGCTCTCATCTTGCCAGAGCTCAGGCACAGGCAACATGAAAGAATAGCCACAGTTGCTGATAAATTAGTGCATGCTCCCTTCCCTCTTGAGTCAGAGCTAAGGCTAAATCTGTCTGCATCAGATTAGAGAGCTCAGTTCCCTCCCCAAAGCCTGACACCTGCCAGCTCTCCTCATTCCTGCCCCCTGAAGCTCAGAGCTGACTCCTGGACCAGTGCTTCTGGCAAGCAGGCTGCCATCCTCTAGCCTTGGCAAGGTCTTGCAGCCAGTCTTCATTTCCACTGGTGCAGCAAATCAGAGCTGAGCTGTCTCCTGATCTGAGCCTAGCAGGGCACAGCAGTCTCCAGAACCTCCACTCTGATGCCCTTCCCATGTCCAAACCCCCTCTGGTACCCATGCTGCTCTAAGGGCAGATGCCTGCTAGGGAGATCCATCAGGACTGAAGTTCTGCAGCACCGCAGCTGCTTCTTTGTCCTCATTTCCCCTAGCTCAGCTCTGATTCCATTCAGCTAAAACCACAACAGCTTTTCCACTCTACGTAGGCAGGGCAGATCCCTCCATGGAGAGGTTTTTTTTTAATGAGTATTATTTTGGGGTGGAGGTGGAGGAGATGATGCTTAAATGCAAAAGGCTGAATCTATAGCATGAATTCTCCACTCAGCCTAGACGAAGAAGCTGGCAGATTGATGGAGAGCAGCACCATAGTGTGAAAGAACAGATAGGGTGAGGATGCTGCCAGATGGGACACTGAGTCCTCCCTGGCTCAATGAGCCTAGATATCTTTGGTGGTCTGCACATCGCTGGCACGTTCTGTCAGCAAACCTCCATCTTGGCTGTGGCTACCACCAAATCCTGCTCTGGTCTGTGAGCAGCAGCAGAACACTACAATGATGATGATCTGGGGGGCTTGGAAAATCCTTTCCCTATACAACCTGACAGATCCTGGATTCACACAAGCAATTTTAGCAGCCACAGGTAAAGGAAGGTATCTCCTTTCCACCTCTCCAGCAGCTGGGATCTCCTTGCAGAGAGTCACCTGGAAGTGATGGCTCTGTGCAGAAGGCAAGATGGTTCCTGCGTGGGTGAGGCTGTTGTGAGGGCTCTGAAGAACAACTTCTCTGTTACTAAGCAGGGATCTGAAGGCCGCTGTTGTTGAGGGAGAAGCAGGAGAATTTCCATAAAAGGAAGAATTCTTCTGCCTGCAGCCAAACCACCTCAACTCTGATCTTGTCAGCTCTCCCAGCAGCAGCAGGTTTGGTCAGCAAGGGGAGGAGAGTCCCTGGGGGGAAGCAGGGTGGTGTGAAGTTGGAGGGAAGGAGGGAGAGAGCTCCTCAGCCTGTGCAGGCAGCAGGCACTTTACATTCTTGGACTCTTTGGGTGGCTTTTTTTCATGACCAAAAGAAGAGGAGCCCTTTATGGTCCAGAGGGTGCTAGACGTGCATCTCAGGAAGTGTCTATCTGCCTTTCTCATCTAATTTCAAGAGGAGTAATCAGATAATGCTGGAGTACTTTCACTCTCTTTCCACATTCTGCCTTCTCTCACCCAAACTGCTCCAGCTTCTTGCCAGCTCCAGCACTCTCTGAACACTGTGCATGACAAATGTCCTGCTAGAAGTAACACAAGGCCCTTGGGAGCAACATGACCCATTGCAAAACCACCCACTCTGACTAAAGTGACCTCTTGCCTAGTCAGCAGCAGGACTTCCAGGACACTAAAGCAGAAATGGGCATGGCAGAGGAGAGGCAACCTTGAGCACAGGGCCTCCATCCATCAATCCAACATAAATCACTGTGGACTGCAAGAAAAAAGAGGTGCTCCCAGATCTCAATGCCTTTTTTCTTCAGGACCTAGGGATTACATCTCCTTGCTTTGCCCCTGAGCCATGCCCTGACATAGCCAGCAGAGCTGCAGAGACTGACACAGTGGCAGCAGCCTTCATTGTCCTTGAAGTCCCTGAGACAGAGCTAGCAGCAGGGCTAAGTGTGCTCACAGCAGCTCTCCCTCAGCTTGACCAAGTCAGGGTTGATTTCTCTCCACATGGTGGTTGCTTAAATTTACCATGAGACAAGTAGGAGGAAAAGGATCAAGGGAAGGAAATAACCAAGCCTTGTCCTGCTGCTCTTTGGCCAGTGAAGTGATAAGGCAGAAGAGAGAAGCTTTTCACCAGCTGCATTAAGAAGCTGAAGATGGAAGAGCAAATGAAAAGTATGTTTGAAGATAGCACAAATCCTTGTTAAAGCCTCTCTGAAACTTGATGGAAAACTTCAAAGTGCAGCAGGAAAGTTGGGATTCTTTCAAGGATAAATCCATCATACAGGACAAATGGAGGAGAGGAGATGGACACAGATGGTTGGTCTGGGCTTTCTGGATGGAGGGAGGGATGTAGAGCAAGCCTTGACCTCCACAGAGCCAACTGGCTCAAAGTCAGGGATGGAGCACTATCATGGAGGTGAAGCACCCTGCACCTTCAGCCTCTCAGAGTCTCGGGCTGCTGGCAGTGCAGATGCAGAGGCTGCTGGAGCAACCATGCTCATGGCATGGTCCTCATCTTGTCTTGCTCTCTGTCCACTTCCCTATCTCAAGGCAGTGCAGGCAAGCAGCACACTTGATGGCTCCCTGGAAAGCAGAGGAGCTTGCTTTCCTCTGGGCAGGGAAACAGCCCAGGGTAGTTACAGATATGGTGTTGGCAGGAGATGCAGATGTTGCTACTAACCTCAAGTCTTAGTTTTCTCCAGTGTCTCCAACAGGGGAGCAAGCAGAAGCACTCTGATGCTAGCCCATGCAGCATCAGGGGAGAAAAGGCCTGAGAAAACCTTTATTCTTGATCAGAAAGATCCACATTGATTTGCTTTCTGTGCTCCTGCTTCCCAGCCAGGATGCAGCCAGGAACTGATGTTTATGATGGACCTGGGCTTGGTGGGAAGGCAGGTCCAACAGGACACAGCTATGCCTCTTCCTGGCACATCATCCTGGCCACAGATGTTTTGCCTTAGGAGTCTGTGCTCTTCTGTGCCCACCAGTGAGCATCAACCTGACTGCAAAGGCCTGAGTCAATGAAGGGAGTAGGAAGCATGCAGGGAAAAAGAGAAAACACAACTCTGCTATATATGTTAAGTGGAGAAAGAAAATATCCCACAGGAGGACCAAAAACCCAGAGAGGCCACAGCAGAAAAGCAGAGGAGTGGATGGAAGGATGCTGCAGAACTCAGCCCAGAGACTCTTATAGCAGCAAGGAGAAAGAGCTGAGGAAAGATGAGCTAAACATCCACCACTAAAATTAATTAAATGTAGCCAAAGGAGGAAAAAACTGAAGATAAGGGAGGGAAGAGAGAAGCAGAGCCTATTGTAGAGTGAAATTGCTGCAGGAGAGGGTTGGAGTGGGAGAGGTTCACAGGCTTTCACTTGGAGACTTCAGACTCTCCCACCTCTTCTCCCCTTTGCAGCAAACTCCATTTCTGTGGGTCCTTGTCAGACCACCACATGCCCTGGTAAAAGTTTCAAATCTAAAAGTTATTCGTTTTGGGGTTTAATTTTTTTTATGTGTGAGAACAAGCTGCAAAATGCAATGAAAAAGAAGAAAATTGCAATGTTTCTGAGAAGTCCAAGAGTGGAAAAATATGTTCAGCAGGACCAGAACAAGCAGCACATGAGTGTGTCCAAGGAGCACTGGGGAAGAGGCAAGCAAGGTCTAACACATCATCTCCTCCATCAAGACCCAAGGCTCCATCCCTCCAGTGTCAGCACTGTGCACAAAATCCACTTCTCCTCCAAAAAGCAGCCTAATTGGTGCACGGGAGTGTGAGCATATTACCAGGAGGGGGAAGGGCACAGCCAGGAAGGCAATCCTGTGGGAATGGGGGCAGGAGGCAGTGGGCAGGGATTGGTGCTCCCCAGCAGGGACTGGAGGGGAGCAGGAGGGCTGGCACAGGAGCTGCAGAGAAAGATACAACAGTCTGGTCAAGACTCGAGTGTCCCAGTGCTCAGACAAGTGCAGAGGCAGAGTACTTGGTGGGAGCTGGTTCTCAAGCAAGCCAGTTGTTAATAAATGGAGCCTTTTAGTCCTAATTGGTTGAGAAACACAAGGCTGCAAAGCTCCCAGAGCTCTTCAATTATAGATACTGCCCCAGAACTACTGGGAACAGCTGAGCTCTTTCATGAGTCACCACAGAGCTGCTCCTGCCTAGAGCTCTGCCATCTCGTAGCTGTCACGGCCTCCACCTTCCTTTACACACCCTTCAAAGGCAGATTCACCCATAGTCAGCCAAAGCCTCCAGACTTGGAAGAAGAAAGGCTTTTGGTGGAGTTGTTTGCACCTATTTGCATCCTGTCCACCACTGACTTCCTCCCCAGCTCAAGGGTTTTGGTGGGGTCTACATGACTCGGGTCTGACTCAAGTTTTGTGGCCAAACACCCATCAGGTGTTTCCAGCAGCAGCACTTTTGCTTGTTTCCTACATCTCCTGTGACCTCGCAGGTCCTCTCCCTTGTATGGAGTGCTGGACAAGCCCAGAAGTGCTTCACTTCCACACCAAGCAGAGCCAGCCCAGCTACTGCCTTATTCCTAAATGATTGCCATTTCCATGCCTTCGGCCTGTTAAATAGAAACTCTGTGGAAAAGGCAGTTGATAAAAATCCAGGAAAGCTTTTACTAATGGGGAAAAAAAAATCAGCTAAACTTTAAATAATGAGTACAGAAACACTTTGAGTCTTCCTGCTTTGCTGCAGCTGAGTTCCTCATATGAAGGAGGTGCAGGGACTGCTCGCCTTGGAGGAGAGAAGGCTCAGAGGGGACATCATGAATGGGTACAGATGCCTGCAGGGAGGGTGCAAAGATGGAGCCAGGCTCTTGGTGGTGCCCAGAAGCAATGCACACAAACTGAAACAGGAGAGTTTCCTTCTAAACATCAGGAAACACTTTTTTTTTATTGCAAGAGTGACTGAGTACTGACACAGGTTGCCCAGAGAGGTTGCAGAGTGTCCGTCCTTGGAGATACTTAAAAGCCATCTGGGTATGGTCATGGGCTATGAGCTCTAGAAGGCCCTGCTTGAGCAGTGAGCAGTGATTCATCTCTTCAATGTGTCACTGCAAACACAGCCATCAATGCAGAGTCAAAGAGGGTGAACAAGAAATCCATACAGATGACAAGCTGCTGGAAAGATGAAGCCCTACCTGACTGATCTATCCCAGCACAGACCCCAATACCTGGCAGCACTTTATGAGAGTCACCATCTCAGAGAGATTCTTGAGCACCAACTCTGCCATCATCTAAAATGTTTCTGCATCCAAGGTTAATTAATATTGAATTAATACAAAAAAGCTATGTGCCAGGAGACAGAGCAGACCTCTCTAGAAAGAAGGTCAATGAGAAAGAATCATGTGTCACAACCACTACATAAGACCATGTGGCAAAACTGACCTGTCCTCCCTCTTCATGGCTGACCTGACCATGGAAAGTCCTTGCTGGGTGGTCCAGCACCCAAAGGCACCATAGCACCCTCCTGCTAATGTCAGCCAGAGCAAACCTCACCACAGATACTGGCTGTCTCCACACAGAGGTTTTGAGATGAGAAAGCAATAACAGAGATGCTGTTGGTCATGTTGTGTGCAGCTAGCAGCACTCAGTCTACTTCAGGTGGATGCTTTGGACTCGGTCACCTCAGCTCATCACACCTGTGTGATCTCCCAGAGCAAGAACTCTCCTCCTACAGCTTGTCTTTGCTATGGCCTGAGGAGCACCAACAGGCAACCCAATAGCTAAGCCTTACCCTGTCCATAACTGCATAATCCTTAAAGGTCTCCCTATCTCTGCCAGAGATTAATTCATGCTTTTAATCATGCTCCTGCTAAATCTCAATCAAGTTCAAACTCCTTGTTGGGCCACAGGACTACTCTGTAAATTCCTAATCTAAATTTACTAGCCCTTGTTTCTGGTCTGTGGCAGTGGATTTTGCTCTGGACAGGTAAGGATTGGTGGATTTGTTCCTCTCTCAAGGGTGCTCTCAGAAAGGAGAACTCCAGCCAGCTGGAGTGAGGGGAGAAGAGCTGTCAGACTCTCCAGGGGCACTGCCCAGGAGACTTGCTGTGACTAAATACCTGCCTGACTGTCCTCAAAATCTGCTGCATTATATATTTTTGATGTATGCAATGAGAGCAAATCCCAGGGACTGATTAATTGCAGGGTGAGAAATGGAAGTGCCTCTAATCTATTAGAAGAGAAAGCATGCAACCTATAAGACTTCCTCTCTTGTAGCAGGATGACTTGGAGTGTCTGTTGGTCTCTTCTCCATCATTCATCTTGTATCTGCTTATTACCTTCGCTTCAGTCTCCAGCATCCCTGCTCTCTCCATGCAGCAGATCCTTGCTCCCTCCCCCAGCAGCTCCCCAGTCCCTCTTGCTGTGGCTCAGGAATTGCCCTTCACTGGACCTCTCTGATTTCTCTGCTCCTCATTAATTACCACGTTCTGATGTTTCTCCTCCTGTTCATCCTCAGCTGGTCTGGGCACACCTCTGGCAGCAGAGGGTGACAGCATGTTGGAAGAGCTTAGCTGGCAGGGACTGGAAAGCCCTCAAAATGCCACCTTGGTGACACAGGTGCTGCTGAGTGAGGAATTGGCTCAGACACCCAAGTCACCTGGAACAGCAGAGCTTCAGCTTGCTGCATGGCTGAGCTGAGGGAGTGAGGAGACCTTCCTGGCCTCAAGCATCGCTGCCTCCTGCCCGCATGGGTGAGGGCAGAGCAGAGCTCCAGCCTCCTTCCTGAGTCGAGGCACACAGAGGAGGAGACAGGCCTTGGAAGAGATGCTTAGAGCTGCTTTGTTCCCAGCATCAGCAGTAACATCACCATGAGGCTGAGATCCCAATGCCTTCCACATGCTAGGGGAGCTGAGAACTGAGCTGTGCACTCCAGAGCCCTGCAGAACAACCTCCCCACCACCAGCTGCCTAGGGGAAGGAGCTGCTGAGACACTCTCCCATCCTTGCCTATGCCTCAGCAGGTGTTTTTGCTGCTTAGATGTGGAAGATGCTGGAAGCTGTCCATTCATCCACTCTTACCATGTAACTCCAAGACTTTAGCCCCAACCCATAGATGCTAGTGAGCACCAAGAGCCCTTCTCAGTAGCTTTGTGTTCCTAATCTCAGCTTATCTCCACATGGAGAAGAATTCCCAGGTCCTCCCCAGGTGAAGAGCAAAAAGAACAAAGACAACCAAGAAAATGTTCAGATTATGGGTTCTGATTCTTTTCTTTAACCCTGATATTCTGTGGTAGCTTCTTTATTTTCGAATATAAAGTGACAGAAATAATTTGTTGTTAGAAAAGAGAAAGTATTTTTTACTATTTACAGGTTTTGTACACCACAAAGGTTTTCATGTTTGTGTTGATTTTTCTTCCTGTATTTTATTTCTCTGCATGGTTAGAGGCTGCTGAGCTGGAAACCTCAATAGTCCACAAAACTCCTCTCCCCAGAAACCAAACCCCAATGAGAAACAAGAGAAATCAAAGGGGAAAAAACCCAACTCCTCTCATAGTTCTCCAGAGAATCCATTTGCTGCAAGAAATATATTTATATACTTTTTTTTTTCAGTTCCAACACCAAAATTCAAGAGAGAACAGAAAAAAAACAACAACAGAAAACACAAAACCAAACCAAACCAAGTGTCTCCCCCACCCTCTCCAGAATCTGTTGATCCCTGCTTGTCCAAAATCAGAGTTATTTACAGAAAGAAGAGCTGGAATGGGGTGAGGGTGTAGGGGGAGGAGGATGATGTGGTGGCTGGTGAAGGGAGAAGGGGAAGGGTCTGGGAGAGATGAGGAGAGCCTGAGTTGGACCACACTTCCCCTTAGGAAGACTCTGAGCTGGGGAGTTCTCCACAGGATCCTCTTGTCCCCAGCTTCAGGACTTTGCTGGGTCCCCCTGTCAGCCCCACACCAGCTGCCCTTCTCCCCACACTGCTCCCCATGCTGGTCAGCTGGTCCCAAACATCTCTATCCCAAGGTACTCCAGGGAGCAGAGCACAGCACCTTGAAGGTCTCTGCTGTACCCAGCTGAGACCCTTCCTGAGGGTCAGGGCCATGACTGGCAGCAATGGTTGCTGGCTCCTTCCTTCCCACTGGGCTCCTGTTGCTCATCCATTTCACTCCAAGCCTAAGGTCACTGGTGTTGACAGGAGCCTGAGCCCAGGGCCACAGCACAACATGGACCTCATCCTGTTACCAGCTATCCTTGGCATCACAGCATCACTATCCTTGGCATCACATCACTCTCCTTGGCATCACAGCATCACTATCCCTTGGCATCCTCTTCTGCTTCATGCCTGCAGAGGATCAGCAAGGTAAGAACCAGTAGGTGCCAAGGAGAGACTTATCCACCTCTGATCCCTCTTTCTCCTTCTCTCCCTGCCACACCAACTGCATCCTGCTGGAGAAGCTCTGTCAGACAGGTCAGATACCACCCTGCACAAAATGAGGTTTATGATGCAGAAGGGAGCTGCAATTTCCTCTGATTGGTGTGTATCATAAAGTGTTAAGCAGGAACCACCACCTGAATGTCTGTAAGTGCAAACCATGATCTTAAATCTGCTTTGCATAATGCAGGGAAACAAATTAGTCTCCAAACGCACTTGTGTTAATAAAAACTTGACATTAACTGTGAAGTTGCTGTTGTTGTAGGTCAGATGTACCTTTGAAATGAAAATGAGGAAGATTTACATGTCCAAGCCATGCATGTTCTTGAGAGCTCACATTGCTGTTTGCTGCAAGTCATGTCAGCTCTGCTTTATCCATCAGCTATTTATTGTTAATCCTGAAGAGAGTTAACCACCCAAAATTAAAGGTAAGGAACCATTGAATGCTTGAAGAGTGGCACTGAGTCTGTGAGCAGAGTTTAAAGGGGAACTGACAAGACAGACCTAGCATTTGGGAGCAATTCCAAGGCTGGAACTTGAGCTAAGCTGCACTGAAACCTTTGGGAAATTGGTTTTATCATCCTAGCCTTTTGAAGACAGAAGGAAGCTAGGTCAGCCTCTGTCTACACTGCAAAGCATCCTGCAAGGTCTGGAAGCAAAGCCCAAGGAAAAGCTGGGCAGGAAGCTCAGTCACTCTTTAAATCCACTTGGATGACCTTCACCAAAAGATGCCAAGTTGGATGAACACTTTGGGTGGCACAAAGAGATTCCTGATGAAGCCTCTCCTGTGTGACAGCCTGAGGTGTTACAGCACACTGGTGGAACTCAGACAAGGAAAATATTCTCTAGACACTGTTTTGACAGCCTCCCTGTGAAAGCTGGGAGTTTGTAGCAGCCTGACAAAGGCAGAGAGGTGCTGGAGACTCCTTGTGACGAGCACACAAAGATCTCCATGTGCAGGTTCCCAAGGAAGGGAGATGAGCTGCCAGGACTATGGCAGCACAAAGCATCAGACACACAAACATGCTTTGGAAACAGGACCTGAATGGGTTTGATCAGGTCTATGTTTCACCCTGTTGGCAAAGCATTTCACTCTGCTCACTGCTTCCCAGGTGAACAGCTGCTGCTGACAGTGTCCAGCTCTCCGCAGGAAGAGTGTCATTTTTAGGAGAGATGGAGCCATTCTGACCAACCCAAAATCACCCCTGAGCCACCAGTCCCTGCTTGCATCCAATGTGTGTTCCCAAGTGAACCTTTCTGAAGAAATCCTGCCCCAGGGGCTTCCTACTTCCCCCTCCATGGCAGGAGCTATGGAGGAAGTTGCTCCTGAACCCTCTGAAGTTGTCTTCACATCCTCAACTCAACCCAGGTCCTCTTCCAGGAGCAGTTACTAGTGGAGATTCCTCTCACAAGGAGAGCTCAGCTCCTTTCCCTCACTATGAAGTGCTCCAGCCCCTTCAGAAAGAGATTTTAAAATGAATAAACACTCTCAGCTTTTGTAGTGGAAATTTCTCAATGTTCCTGAGTATCTAAGCACTGTTGGCTCTCAATTAGATGAGGTTTATTTTAATCAAGCTCTCAGGTGCTTCCAAAACCCTTCCTTTCCCTTCCTTATTGGAAGCATGGCACAGGCATTAACTCATTCCTTCTTCCCAACACTCATATCCAGAGTGTGGAGCAGAAAAACTTCTTCATCCCTCCTAACAGCCAAATGCAATTCATGGCCATTTGCAATTTGGGTTTTTTAAAGATTTTAGGATTCATTCTCTTCTGAATTTCAAGGTTTTCTCCACAGCAACTGGAGATAAAAACATCTCTTTATATCAAATATGAGTTGTGTGTTTCCCTTTTTTACATAACCAGAAGACTCCAGTTACCATGATGGAGGCAAACCATCACTGCAAAGCCATGGCAGTGCCTGCCTCTCCCAACTCTGCTTCTCAGTTCCTCCTCTCCACAACTACACAAAAACACAGCTTTGATTCTTCATCATTTTATTTTGGTGGTTTTCATGCTACATAAAAATTAGGTTTTATATCAAAAAATTATTCACAATATTTCCAAAATAGTTCAAGTGGGTGTTTTTTTCTTTTTTTTTTTTTTTTTTATATTTTTAATGTATTTTTATTTCTTTTGTTGTTTGTTTTTACTGCAGCTAGGGTTACAAAACATCCCAATCCCTCTCACCACCACCAGCTCACTGCCAGTTCCCTTTTACAGTTGCATATGTAAAAAAAAAAAAAAAAGGATAAATAAGATAAAAAAAAAAAGGAAACAAAAAAGAACAGACCTGTTTTTATCATTTCCTTGAGAAATAAAAGGTCATTTGGCACTGATGTCACTGTGGCTCTGATCTTCACCAGTGGAGTGGCTGGAGGGGGAGGTATAAAGGGGAGGATGAGGAGGCAGAATTTAGGCAAAGATGTTCTGAGAAGCAGACAGGACACATCTGCTGTGTGCAAAGCCTGAGGGGTGGCCAGGGTCACTGCCAGACAGCAACAGCTCAAGAGAAGAGGAGGTAGCAGTGTTGGGCAGTAGAAGACTTACACTAGAGGTGAGTGTTTTCCTTTTGGTTGGCAGATTGAGCTCCTCAAATGTGCTCTCCAAAGTAAGAGTACATTAGATAGAAAGCAAAGACAGCTGAAGCTGACCTCTGCCAGTTCCAGACATGCTACCTGCCCCATCCCTAGCAGGCATGACGCTCCTCCACTCCTGCACTCAGCCACTTCCAAGAGCCAAAGGATTAAAGTTCTGGGCTTTCCCTTCGGTGTCATGACACCAAGAGTTGGCCAGATACCCATGCACCACCTTTAGCCTCTGCTTCATGGTCTGCAATGCTCCATCCAGCCTTGAATGATGGAGTCCAAGTCAAGGGTCAGCCCTTCCCTTCTGCAAACAGCTCAGGAAAGGCAAGGGTAAACCCCTCCGACCTTCTTGGGTCACTCATTTGTCCTTGTTGCAGACCTACACGCCTGGGTTCTGCTCCAGTGTGGGGAAGGCAGTGCAGGGGTAGCTGAGCCACCTTCCCCTGCCTGCCCTCCCCTCCAGCCTGGCCCACCACCCACACAAGCCAGAGGAGCATCTCCTGTGGATGCTTGTTCTGGGTCAGGTCCCCCAGCAGCCCAGAGACAGATGTGAGAAGTGCCAAAAAGGATCTTTGTCCCTCCTCACCTGGGCAACCCTTCAGGAGGGCAGGAGCTGGAGGTCAGACCCTCCCTCCCCTGCCTGCTGCCCACCTCACAGCAACCTTTGGGTCAATGGGCAAAGCTTGCTGGAGAAACCTTTATTTTTTAAAGGGAAAATAAAAAAGAAAAAGAAATAAAGGCAGGAAAAGAGAGGGAGGACTAAAAACCCCAACCCCAAACCCCACCTGTGCCACAGTTAAACAGTTCACCTCCTGCCACTCTGCAGGGCAGTTGGTGAGGAGTTACTGCCCAGAAGGCTGCTGCCTCCTCCTCACCTCCAGCCACAGATGGTGCTTTGGTGCCTGGCAAAGAGACATCCCAAGCTAGCCCTGACCCTCAGGAGAACCACGGAGCAAGGGAAGAGCCCAAAGAGCAGTGCTGGACCAGACACACAACACCTGCACACAGCTGAGGTCTCGGAAAGTTGTATTGCTGAGAACACCTCCCTGTTTCTGCTGAAAGGACTCCATGGACAAACCAAACCAAAGGAATCAACACCTTATCAACAAACTTCCCCCCATGTTAGAAATTTTGAAAAACCAAGCTAAAAAGAGCAATTTTGCTGCATTTCTGACCACAGGTGAGAGAGAGCCTGCTCCAAGGATAAGGTAAAACAACCCTCCAGGCAAAGAGGCCTCCAAAGCTAGCAGCTTCCTGGGCTGACCTCCACACTGACTGCTGTCTAGTGGGGAAGGTCGTGTCCTACAGCACCTTTTGAAGGCTCCAGCTTGCTAGGAGCTTTTAGGTGTATAGCATGTTGATAATACTAAGAATAATTAAAATATACGCACACACACACACAGGTTACACACACTCACACACAGGTATCTTCTCCTCTGTCAAAGACAAGCCTGGCAGAGCACAGGATACAGGTTGGTTGAGAGGGAAGAGCAGCTGAAGATGGGGAAGATGGACAGATGTGGTCTGATAGAAGGAGTCACTGGAGGCCATAAGTTATTCTGTTACATATTATATATACAAATAAAAAGAAACTATCAAAGAGGCCCAGTGACAACACCTTTAAAGGTTAAGTAAAGCAGACTTAAGATGGTGTAGATGATGAGGGTCTTACCCACCCCCCCAGGTGTTGCTCCTCTCCTATCTCATTAGTCATGGTATCTCTTCATCAGGTCCTGATTGTCTTTTCTGGCTGCAGGTCATCCTTCCTGGTGCTGGCAGTGGGGCAGCATCTCCTGGAGTGGCTGCAGAAAGGTCACTCCCTTCCCCCCTCCCCACTTACTGTTGCCTCTGAAGAAACTGAACCCCTTCAGAGCTTGGGATTTGCAAGCTCCCTACCCATCTCCAAGCAGCAATGCTGAGGTTCTTCAGAGTGCAGAAATGGGAGATGAGTCCACCACAGCTCAGCTTTTGCCTGTGTCCATCTGACACGAGCAAGAAAGGACAAGCTTGTGCTCTCTTGCAAGTGGAATTTCAGGGCTTGCATTTCCCTAGGAGGCAGCAAACAGAGCAGCAATGGACAGATTGAGCAGATCTCTCCCCAAAGACCTTACTGGTCAGCACATGATCATCTTCCTGGTTCACCTACCAGTTAAGGCTGAAGTGGGCAGAACCATTGGGAAATGTGGCACAGAGGATTCAGCACAGGAGTGAAGGAATGCATGAAATGGGGTTTCTGGTGCTGCATTCAAACTATCTCCACGAGGAGTCTGTCACTGATGCAGAACTAGTCCCTCAGAGCCCAAAGCAACACCGAACAGGCCAGGGTGTCCAACATCACAACTAGTAAATCCACCAGTCAGCCACCAAGGACAGAAATGATATTCTTTCTCCTCACTTTCCCAGAAAAGACAGTTTTCTGCCTCCTTGCACTGGTTAATATGCCAGACTCATCATTTCTTTCTTTTGAGTAGGTAAGAGTGCACGACCACCTCAGAGAAAGTGACAGAGAAGTCAAAACATCTACCAAACATCATCCTCTGAAGATTTGGCCAAGGCTAGAATTTTCCAGGAGAGGAGAAGCAGAGGCTTGCCCTTCCCTCATCTCGGGTACAGTCTGATGAAGACAACAGAGCAAGGAGACAGGGATGAGAGGAGCAGAGTGGGCAAAGAGCCAGCACAAGTCATCCTGAGAGAGGAGGCAGAGAGATGAGATTGAAGAACCAGTGTAAGATGGGAAATCAGCAGATAAGAGGCCAGGGAGATGAGGCAGTAAACTGCTGGAAAGATCAAAACTCTTCAAAACAAGGTTCTGCTTGGCGGAAGGACAGACAGGGTCTAAAGGAGAGGAAGCCAAGTGGACAAAAATGTCACGGAGGGTCCAAGGCCATGTCACCTCCCCTCCTACTGGTACTGGGAAGGCCACAAAAAGAGAGAGATGGACGAGCTGGTCAGGAGATGAAGGTCCAGAGAGAGATCCTTTTAATCCACAGTAACAAATGTACTCTGCTGACATCCCAGGGAGAAGAAAGACAATGGGAATCAGGAAAGAGAAAGAAATCAAAGAGCAAAGCACACAGAGAAGGAAACAGCCCTGTGCCTGACACAAACAGTCCCTAGCAATCAACACAGCTTTTATTACAGGAAATTATTAACACCCTCTGCTACCCACCACCCCTCACCAGGCCCAGACCTCCCCTCCTTGGGGACCCTTTCTTGGCACACACATAGAACATCCAGATAAACTTTCCAAACCAGCAAAAGCAACCACTGAAACAACTTCAAACACCACAGACCAAGAAAACCACGATGGAGAAGTTAACTTGCCCACCCACCCCATGCCATTATTGAATAAGGAAATACTGTACAGCTATAAAACCCACCCTGCTCCCAACCTGAATATCATTGCTTGAGTTGGTTTCTGTACATATATACAGAGATATTTACACAGGAATGCTGCAGTCAAGGAAGCAGATGGCGCAAAAGTCACAAAGAGAGCACAGAAATCAAAGATCTACCAGCAGAAATTTAGGAAAGGTCATGTTGTTCCTACTTGGCAAGAATGCACTGTGGGACAGTCCTAATGCATCCTGCAATGTTCCACGTATGTCTCTGTGTGTGTGTGTGTGGAGGCCACAGCCTCCTGCCATTTTGAGCTTTTTCAGGTGTCATTCACTTCCCCAGGATGTCTCACGTGTGTGTTTGTGTGTGTGCCCAGAGGAACTCCTGTCCAACAGCATGGAGTTTCTTTCTGACCTGTTGGAGTGTATAGTGGTGCTTGCTGTGAATCCTCAGTGGCAGAAGGCCAGCAGGTTAAGAGATCTGCAGCTAACCCATCACAGAGATTCTTCCTTAGCTCAGCACCCAGGGAACTCCACCCTTGGTGTCAGCAGATGAGTCCTGCTCTCTGCCCTGTGCTCTCCACTGCCTCTTTTGACACATGAGCAAACTCATGCTGTGTCAGTTCTGTTGTCAGCAAGGACAGAAAGGGTGCCAGGACTTACCCCAATGGCATGGCTAGGACAGGAATTTGGGGATGCTCAAGAGGTGAAGACAGAACTCAAAGCCAATTGCAAAGTGGGTTTTGTTGTGGTTGTTGTGATGGCAGGCACCCAGGTCTGTCTGAAGCCAGCCCCAGGGAGGTCCAGAGAGCTCCTGATGAAGATGAAGCAACATTACTCATATTGCCAGTGAGACAGTCAGTGCCCCAGCTTGCCTTTGGAGGGGGGGAGCAGGGAGTGTGGATGGGTGAATGCAGCGAGGGTCTATGGCTTGGAAATCTATTTGGCTGCAAATTGAGAATAAGCCCTTGTGGGGACAACAGTCAGGTCCCACTAGTTACTATCTCAGTGTGCCCTGCAGCATCCAGCAGCATGATTGGTGTGTTCCACGTGGGACACGCCAGGTGTGTGCAGCAGCAGGGAAGCACTTAGGGGAAGAGAGTGGGTGCAGATGGGGATTGTGGCTTGGAGTCCATCCCCATTTGTTGCCAGCAATCCAGTTCCTTCCTCACACAAGGCTCCCAGGAGCTCCTGTGATGAGCCAGGCATGTGCCAGGAGAGGCAGCACAATTGCACCCTATCCTTTGCCAGCTTGGATGGAGCAATAAGAGGGAAGTGTAATTCCTTAGAGCAATGGCACGGAGAGTCAGCACAAAGTCCCTTCATCCACACTCCTCATCTTTATCCTCTCCCCTTTTTCTTTTTGGCAACCAAAAATCCATGGGGAAGTGCAACCTCCCACCCTTCTCCATGGGAAGGGCTCATCAAAGGTTGCTTAACTGGAGTGGAGGATGTGTGAAAGGCCTAAGTCTGATCATTGGCTGTGTTCCCAGGCTTGCTTCCATCTGTTGATAAGCAATGGAGGTGGGAGGATATGCCACATCTGATAGAAAGCTCTAAAGCAAAGAACTTGCCTATGAAGATCCCTGAGGTATCTCTGATCACTTTAACCTGTCACTACCACCACATCCATTCTCTGTCTCCCCCTCTCTCTTTTGCTGGCAATGTTGCTGTGAGAAACAACCCTGATCTGAAGGTACAAAAGGGCTTTGTTCAAGATGGATGCTAGGGTCTTCTTGGAGTGAGGGGTTCAGTGCCAGCACACATTGCTGAAGAAGTCAGAAGCAAAGAGGCCCATCCTGGCAACTCTTAACTCCTCCACCAAATCCTTCAAGGACATCACAAAGGAACCTTCCTCCTTCCATGCACTGGAAACTGCAATATCAGATCCCTGTGGGCCAAGCTGATGCTTGCACGTTGCTAAGCATTTGAACACTGTGGTGCTCTTGCCTGGGGAAGTGCTGACAAAGTACTGGATTGCAGAGAGAATGCGATGGGGTTTTGTTAGGGAGATGGGGCTGGTGCGCTTCATTGTCTCAACTGACAATGGCCAACTGCAGCTTCTCTTTCCTACTTAGGATATGACATGGCAAGGTCTGACATTGCCCTCACTAGGAGGCACAATGGGAGACAGAGAATGACTACACCAGTCTGTGTTGTTGCACTATGGTTAAAAGCTGGTGTGAACACTCCAAGAAGGCTTATGATGCGGAGAGCCACAGCTGCAAGTTCTACCTGCCGGCTGCTCTCCACTGTGCATGACACATTTCTGAGAGTCTTCTGATATCTCCTCCATCTCCTTCAACTGAGTGCATGCACTCCAGTACCACTTCAGAGGAACATGGCTCATGAAAACACCTCTCAGGGAGCCATGCCTAGGGCTAGAGTGAGGAGGAAATGTCAGGAACACTGAGAAAGACTCCTAATCTTTCCCAGGAGACTGGCTGCAAGTATACAGTAGAGGTCACCAAACTGTAGAGGACACAATGGTTTTTGCTTGGTAGTTTTGAGTGCAGAAACCTCCAGAGAGGGGAAAATGTCCCCAGCCAATGGAGACACCAATTGCCCCAGAAAACACTGATGTTTCTACAGAAGAGAGAGAGAAATGGCAAAGGAAGGGATGTGGAGTTTAGTCAGGCTCTGGCATGAAATCTTACTCTTTCTGGACAGGTAATAAACAGCACATGGGTGGCTTCCTAGTACAGACAACACCTGCTGCTAGTATTACCTGCTTGAGTCACTTGAGTACTGAGAATGAAAATACACCAAATCTAAAATTCTAAATATATAATCAGAGTTTAATAGCATAATTGATTTATTTTCTGGATTATGAATTAGACCCTCCCACCCCTTCACCTCTGTCCCTGAAATTTGTTGACCTGTCAGAACTAAAATCAACAAAGCAACCAGAAAAGATCGTTTGTAGGAGAAAGGATTGACCCTGATGGAGACGGCCTAATCTATCATGGGAGAAGGCAAACAACCAGGCTCCTGTGGTTAGAGCAGTGGTTCAGTCCAGAATTTCCAGTTCCTTCTTTTCTGGTTGCCCTAGAGCATTCACTGGAGTGGTTTGTGGCACAGTTAATATTTGCAGAGCACTCAGTGTATTAGCAGTGCTACAACAGCATCAACACTAGGTCATGACCTTGGCAAACTCTCATTTGCCAATGAGTGGAATAAGGAGAAATGATCAACCAACTTTCCCCCCAGAACGCAAAAATCAGAATCTTTAAGAAGATATTTAAAAACAACAACAACAAAAAATAAAAAGGAAAAAAGTTCCATTAACTTCTTTTTGGTTTGTTTTCAGCTGAATTTCCCTGCAGAGCCACCCTCCAGCCTTCCTTGTGCCAGGTGGGGAGGAGATCAGGGCCAAAACTGCTGAGGTGCCCTGGCCAGCTTGTCAGGCTCCCCCCTCCCAGCCCCAAGCCCTTAGGAAATCACCAGGAATCATCAGGAGCTTCCCCAGGTCCCAGATTTCTACACCAAAGCAGCATTGGAGAAGTCTCTTAGTGTCAGAGTGATGGTCCAGCCAGAGCAGCCAGATGGATGCTTCACCTCATCGCGACCAAGAGAGCATTTAGTGCCGTGAGGCCCAGGCTCCACAGAGAGATGCTGGTACAGAGAGTTTGTATGGGGGGAAGAAAGAAGGAATTGGGGGTGTTGCCATCAAAAGATGAAACCCTGCTGGCAAGGCTTCAGGTGACGTTCCGGCGTCTTCCATTCCCGAAGATAGAGGTGAGAGGGTGACACAGGAGGGGCCTCAGGTGAGCACAAGACACAAGGGTTGGTTGGGTTCTCTCTCTCTCTCTCCCTCCCTCATCCACACGGCCTTGACCCGCGGAAACTGCTTCCAAAAACCCAGCCTTGAAAAGTTGTAGAAAAAACAAACAGAACGGAAACAAAGCTCCCCCCGTCCCTCCCCCCCACCACCTGAATATTCACGAGAAGAGAAACACCAAAGCTATACAAAAAACCCAATAAAAAAAGAAATATTTACAAAGGAAAGGAACGCCTCCTCAGTGGTCGCGGTCAGAGGCACCCGACCAGCTGCCGTGGGTTCTGGATTGCAGATCGCTCTGGTCATTGGTTTGGTTTCTTTTTGTTGTGGTTGTTTTGTTTGTTTTTTTCTATTTTTTCTTTTTTCTTTTCCTTTTTGTCCTTGTCATGAGAGAGGAGTGAAAGAAGAAGTTCCCTTCGCCCAAAGGCTAAGGGGTGGCATTACAAACACTCTCACCCTCTTCCCTCCTTCATTTCATGTAAGAAAGTCTTCCCCTCACCAACCCTGCCCACCCACTCCTCACACTCTGTGACTTTACAGGCAAATCCCACCCTCCTCCCACCCCAGCTTGTAAAAAATAAACAAAAGAAACAGGTAAATAAATAAAAAGCCTTCTGTTGGCTTAAAAAGAGAAAGATAAGATCAAATCAGCCATGGTACGGTGAGGAGTGTGAGAGGTGGCTTTCAGCTCCGAGGAAAGTGGCTTGTGAAGATGAGGCTGCCATCTCCTTCCAAAGTCAGTGGCCAGCAGTGTCCCCATGCCCTCAGCATGGGGCTCTCCCAACTCTTCCACTGGTAAGCCACAGTCATCCAGACACAGAGACAGAGCCAGGATAAACAGGAGAGATTTTGCCATCTCTCTCAGGCCTGGCGAGGTCGGCCCACACCCCAGCCTTAGGAGAAAGAAGATATATGAAAGGGGAGTTCAACTTCTCACTCCTACCATTGCCTCCTTTCCTTTAGTTAAGCTTGAGTCAGAAATTATACAATGAAAAGAAAAAAACCTCTCTTTTTGATACTAGGAGCACCAGGAAAGCTGTCACTACAACGGCAAGGATGGGAAACCCTAGGCTATTCCAGCTTTGCCCTTGTGCTAGTATCTCACTGTCTCGTATGCGGAGGCACACGGACACATGCAGCTCAGCCTTGCACCTCTTGTCTTCAGCCCTTGGCACCAGGTTCTGTGCTCTCTGGCATTTAATTCAGCAGCTCTCTTTCCCAGGAAGACAAGCCCTGTGCTTCCGCTCTACATTCAAGAGTAAATATACACAAGTATTTCCCATGGGTGCACACCCTCCTCCCATTCCCAGATGGGCAAGGAACAACAGTCCACCAGCACAACTGCCACCACACACATCCAGTCATGGCATCTGTTGTCCTCTTCAGCACCATGACATTGTTGGCAGAGGGCACTTTGTCCTTTCCATCCTGCTGGCCAAGGGGAGGGAGGGCAGAAGGATGAAACACCCTTTTATTTCTTTTTTGCCTGCCCTCCTCACTGAAAGGAGGTGGCAAAATAGCCTTGGTGCCCCCTGAAGTGACAGTGACACCACTCCCTACCTTTCCCCACTATTCCACTCTGTTCCACTCTCTGTTTTCCAGACACCTTCTAGGATCCTGGGTTTATTTTGCTTTCTCCACAGACATTTCAAGTATGAAGCTATCATATATACTCATGTATAGGCTAACCCATACTGTACACTGCTCCCACTCTTGAAGTAGGTCGCCAGTGGTGAGCAACTCACAGTTACCAAAACAACCCTGCAGCCCTGTCCCCAGACTCCTCTCATTCCAGTGCAAACCAGCATCCTCTGTCAGAGACCCTAGTAGCCTTGCTGACTCCGGGGCTGCTTCCCCAAACTCCAGCTCCACTCCTTTTCCCTCTCTCCCACTGCTCTGCCACAGATCCAGTGGCTGGAACAGCCACAGGGACACCCCTAGCCAGACCTGCAGACCTTCTCTCTCTCCAAACCCCGACAATCCCCAGCCAACAACATTTCAAAGTTTTAGCATAAAATTTCTCCGCATATACGCAAATATATATATTTATATCTATATATATTTCAGCCCTAAACCCCCAGAGTCCTTGCAAAAGAATGTCACAAGAACCTCAGTGGAGTTAACACAGAAGTGCATCATCAGGTTAGTCGTGTTCCTCCCCCTTCACTTTCTCCATGTCTTCAAACACTCCTGTTCCTGGACAGTTTTAGGAAGAGTTGCCTGAGCAAGCATCTTTGCTCTGCCTCTGCTGTCTCCTCCTGCCACACACCCCCAGGGCTGTGCTCAAGCCTTCCTCTGCTGGGAGCCAGCAAGAGCCAAACACTAGCATCACTGCTGCTCCCCCTCAGCCCACCCCTCCTCCCCTGCCCTTTTCTCTCCACTTCCTGAAATGATGAGCAAGGACATCCAACTCCAACGTCACTGTAAAGTGCAATGGCCAGGAATGGAGGAGAAGGGGAGGAGCGAGAAGATGGAAAAAGAGATCCAAGGGGAAAGGTGGGAAAGAGCAGGAGGAAAAGGGGAAACCAAATAGGTGGCACTTGTCACCAGTGCTGCACTACTCAGAACTCCAGTATCCCACAAGGTAGGACAAGCCAGGAGAGCAGCCAATGGGACTGATCCCACCCCACCCTCCCAACATTCCACGTACACCCCCGGTCCCTCCCCACGCTCTTCCCCTCTCACTCAAACGTCAGACTCAATACTGGAGAGTTTCTCATAAACATGCCCGTTGCTGGAGCCATTGAAAGCCCTGGGGTTTTTGTTGTTAGGCACACAGGGGTTGGACTGGTTCCCTATACAGATGTCCTTCTGGAAACGGGCTGGCACAGCCCCGTGAAGAGCTGAGACCACCGGCTTATTGGTGGTGACAATGGCTCGGAAGTCTGGCCTGGCTTTGGGCCCTCCTGCCACCACAGGCTGCCTGAAGAAATAAGATTTGCTGCCGTGGAGCAAGCATTGGTCATCCCCAAAAGTGGGGATGAAAGGGTTTTGGGTGACCCGGTCGGGGTAGAGTGACTTGCTGAGCATGTAGCCCCCACTGCTGCCGGGGTTGTTGTGGTGGTGGTAGCTGGTGGCGGGCACTGAGGACTTGTTGTTGGCAAAGGTGGTCTCACTGGCTGGCATCTCAAACATGTGGGCGTAGGGGCTCCCCTCCAAGAAGCGGCCCTTGTCCTTCAAGCTGACACTGCGGGGGGCCAGGGCCGAGTCGTCCTTCTGCAGGTCCACAAAAGTGTCGTAGGAGTGCTGCCGGCGGAGCTTGTTGCGATTCTTCTTCTGCACCTTGGAGGCAGAATTAGACGGGCTCTGAGGATACTTGGAGGAGGAGGTGGCACTGGTGGCCACGGGCACGGGAGCGGGTGGCTGGTCCAGCTCCTGGAGTGAGTTGTCCTCACTGATGTCATACAGGTTGCCTGCCTTCTTGCAAGCCTCACAGCGGATGCAGGCCTGGCGGCTGGAGTTCTGCCCCACCACCGACGGCGTGTAGTTGTGCAGCTTAGAAGGGCAACTGCGGCAGAAGTTAGCCCCGGTCCGGTCCTCCCAGTCTAGGTTGGTCAGGTTCTTCTCCCATGGCGCTGGGACACCACTCACGACACCATGCTTGTGCTCATTGCCTCCACTGAACTCGCCTGAGCCATGCTTGTGGTGGGCCCTGTTGGTGCAGGAACCACCTCCTCCTCCTCCTCCTCCTCCTCCTCCATCACGCTTAAACTCATCTCCTCGCTCCTTGTAGATATCCGTCAGGTCCACATGTTCCCAGTGGGGAGAGTTCTCCTTGGCCCGGAACTGGTCCAGGTAGAAGTCTCGTAGCCCTTCCTTGTCCCTGAAGTAGCGCTTGTGGTCGGGCGAGCGGGGTGGGCGCCGGCGGTAGGACAGCTCAATCTCATCGAACTCCCGCCGGGACTTGGCAGAGGCTGGGCGCTTCTTCAGGCTGTCCTTGTACTGCTGCTTCCGCCGCTTGGCTGCGTTGCCCTCGATGTTGCCGTAGGTGACTGTGTGGGTGGAGATGTCGGAGACATCCGAGCGGATCAGGTCGTCGTGGGCCCCACTGCCCCCATAGCGATCGCTCTTGAAGGAGAACTTTCCATAGAGGTCTCCCAGCTGGCCGTGCTTGGCAGGAGGCAGGCCAAGGTCCAAAGGCTTTTTCCCAATGGAGCGCGACTGGGCGTTGAAGGGTGGGTTGTCGCAGTCATAGAGCCCATCGATGGAGCTGGTGCTGCCGATGCTGTGGGGGCGGTGGTGGTGGTGGTAGTGGTCCTGGTAGACGTTGCTGTCCTTCAGCTGGAGGTTGCCAAAGGTCCTTTCCACCTCACTGATGTAGTCGCTGAAGAGGTTCTCCTCGCAGGGGGGATTGTTGTAGGACTTGCAGTCCGAGTGGGTGAAGCTGCGGCGGTGCTCAGAGATGTCATAGACGGAGGACTCACGGCGGATAAAGTCCAGGGCACTCTGCGGTGAGCCGTTGACCCCAGACAGGTTGGCCATGTTCTTGGCTGTCCTAAGCAGGCGGAGGATGTTGGAATGGGTGTTGTTCATTGTTGCCGTGGGGGAGTTCATTGACGACTGGCGTTCCTCAATGGCCACCCCATGAATGCAGCTATAGATACCCTGAAATGAAAGAAGGCAGGGAGGTGAGTGGTCCTGCAAGGAATACCCAGGAGGGAACCTGGACTGGGAAGCACCCTGTGCAGCAACAGCATGTTCCTGTAGGAGAGTAAGGCCCTCCAGCCTTCCAGCATGAAGTACAATCAAATCAAATTAAATCAGCTTTGCTCTACAAATCCTTGCTGCTTTGCCCCTCTCTCTTGCCCCTCACATTTCTTTTCCTTTCTCTTCATTCTTCTTCCTCTGCTTTGCTCTATGTCATGTGTGTAGGATGCAAAAATACCTGCTCAGATCTGCAAGGTTTATTCAAATCTATTAAGTGCATCATGGAATTATAAATGAGGAAAGTAATATACTTGGAAACAAAAGCATCAAGGCAAGTGATTCTATGTGGCTGAGAGGAAGAAAGTCTGGTGTGGCTCTTGAAATGCATCCGGACATCAGTGAATCAACAGGACAGGAGCCATCTTAAGAAGGGAACAGCTTCACTTGTCACAAAGTTAGCTACATTGATCACCAGTACAGATCAGAAAAGGAAAGGGAGGAGGAGCAGGGCTGCTAAATAGATATTTAGGTCTTTTGCATCTGGTTGAGTGAGGGACAACTGCAATTTTAATTGTATTCTGTTAAATTTAGCAGTTGTAACAGGTTCCAAACTGATATCCCTGAAAGCAGAAGTCTTGGTGGATTTCCTCATCTCCAGTACCTAGGATTGTCTGAACAAACCTCTGTTCCTCCCTGCTCACTCACAACACTCACCCTGCTGATGGAGAAGACCACACCAGGCTTGCCAGAGCAGACACCCATGAAGCAGTGACGGAACTGCCAGTAGAAGAGGTGCTCACAGATAAAGGTGATGAGACTGAGGGCCATGGCTGCTCCCAGCATGTAGAAGACCCCTGCCATGTTATCTATATCCAGCTGGCTGCTCATGACCTCGTTCTTCTCGTTGTGACAGATGCCAGTGAGCCACAGTGCTTCCAGCTCCTCCATCTCCCCTGCAAAGAGAGAGAATGAAAGAAAGAGTTTGGGTGGCTGGCTAAGGAGCTCAAGGTGGGGCAGACAGAGCTGGTCTAAGGTCACTTCCAGTGGCCATGCTCTTTTTCCACATCGATTACATCTGTGAAATATCCTGACTGTCCTCCTGGTACAGGCAGGTGCAGTTTTTCCCCAGGGAAGGCAACAGGATTGTTCCACAGCCAGATATATAGCTATATAAAGCTGTGCCCCAGGACACAGCTATGACACTTCCCAAGTGTCTACAGTGAGACCCATAAGTATTTGCCTACCAGACCACTGAAGGCCTGGCCTCACAAACTTCCACCTTCATATCAGGTCAATGAAGGGGAAAACTCAGTGACTGACACTGCTAGACACAAATGTGTCACTTCTAAATTAAAACATTGTGAGTTTCCAGCTCAAAATTCAAAATTTTGATATATTTTTTTGTTTTTTAAATCAAAATGTCTAATTTTGAATGTTTCCATCGTGTTCACAGGTCGTTAAAACCATGGGCAATGTTCCCAAAAATATTTGTGCATTTTTACTTGTTTTTCTTCCCTTCAATTTTGCCCAAATTCAACACTTTCAGGCCCTTTGACCAATGAAAAATATCATTAATTTGTCTCAGCCAGAAACAAATGTTCTGCAGTCTAATTTCATAGCCCACTTACTCCTGTGATGGTGTTTCGATGAGGGAAAAGAGAGAGATAAACACTGCCACACACACTGGGACATTCAGAAACAAACTCAGTTTGCAGCTTGGATTCTTTTCATGCTGATAGGGAAGTTAAGTTTTGCACATTTTCAACCTCCAGTTCAGTGACAAGAGGGGAAAAAAAATCAGTATATTTATGTGGTGCCATAGTGGAGTCTTTAAGACTTTTAAAGAAGTTCTTGTGAAGAACTGACTTCTTCTGAAATAATAGATATGAGGCTGTTGAGGAGACATCAGATCCTAATCATGAGGTGGCCAATTTTCTGCTGAAGTAAATCAGAGCTATGTTCTTTCTATATTTATTACACCATATATTATTTTCAGATTTCAGGGAAAAAATAGTTACAAATAAAATAACTTGTGAATTTTATTTATTACAAAAAAAGGGGCCCAACAAGATGTGATATAGAATGGAAAGGCAGAAAAGTATTTTCTAAGGAAGTCCTTATCCCACCAATAATTTCTGTTTAATATCAGCAATTTCTCTGTAAAAGATGAGTGGAATTAGGTAAGTAGAATGCTTTGACTAAAAACTGACTCCAAGATATGTTTCTAAGTCTCAAGTTGTTCCTTGTTTGCGTTTTTTTGTTGTGTTTTTTTTTTAGTTGGTTGGTTTTTGGTTTTTGTTTGTGTGTTTGCTGGGGTTTTTTTGTTCTGCTTTGGTTGTTGTTTTTTTTAAGTTTTGGAAAATCTAAATTTACTCTTCCATCCAGAAATATTTATCCTTTAATTATTTTAAATCATTAATTTTGTGAACTCTGCAAGCTTTGACCCTGTCTAGAACTACAAACTCAGGATGATCATGGAAAGTCCAGTATAATTAGTGGAGTTGGACGTAGCAAAACCTCAAAGGCAGTGAAGAGTTCACAACAGAAATTTGGGGGTATAGGACATTTTCATAGAAGGTATTTTTCCAAACACACCTGAGCTGCTTCTATGAAACCTTTAGTGCTTTTGGCAATGCTGCTACCCCACACTAACATAAAACAAGTGACATCCTCACATTTTTGGTATAAAGCCTCTAACAAACCCTTGTTAATGATCTCAAATCTGAGAGCTAGGAACTTCTATTTCTTATCTGTGCCACTTGCTATTTCTCAGGAAAACCCCAATTCCTCTTTTCTTTGTCACTTACCATCTCCAAAGAGCTGCAGAATGGCAAGATCCACCTGGCGCTTCCAGCCTGAGTCCTTCTGGATGGCAATGCCATAGCCAGTGGAGGCAAAGACCTTCCCACTCCCAATTGTCACCAGCTTGCAGCCTTCATCTCTACCAGCCATGTAGTTGAGCACTGCTGCATCATAAATGAAAGCATCCAGCTTCCTGCAGAGGGGCAAGAGAGAAGACAGGCAGAGAAGAGAGAATCTGTGTGAGTTCAGAAGTGCTCTCAAGGCAGAAATGAAGCTCCTTCAGGTACACTACAACAGGTTGCATCTCCACCTTTATCAGAGTTAGCTAAAACAGGAGCCTAGAACCCATTTACAGGTGGACCTGAGTTATAAGTGAGGACTATTTCCTTCTGACTCTGATAAACATCAGAAAATCTGGAATCCAAACAGACTGCAAGATAAAGATGAATGAGGAGAATGTCAAGGGGATCTATAGTCCTAAGAATAGCGCAGATTTCTGTCCTGCCTTTTATCTCAAAGGAACCAAAAATGCCTTACAAAATATATCAATATTAGATAGCAAAGTATAGGTTGAAGGAAGGAAAATATTATCTCTGATTCAACTGCTGGCATAGCTTGGCTGAGCAAAATGTCATCTTTTATTTTCTTTTTTTTTCCAAATTAAATATAGCTAGGACATGATGTTTAACTCTTTGGTTACTGTGAAAGGCACTCTTGGCCCTTCACCAATGGGAAGTAGCCAGGATAGGAGCTCTATGGTTTACTGAGCTGAGAAGCTATTTGGTAAAGAATGCTCAGTTGGGAACCATAAGGAAAATTCTGTTTCAACACAGAGAAATCCCCACCATGGGCTGGGCTGACACACAAGAAACTGGTGAGAGCCTTCCTCTCACTGTAACAAACATCTGGGCATGGGGAGCAGTCTCAGGAGGCTGCATCTTCCACATGACCAAAGGCAGATGATAAGTAAATCCTCCCACTGAGTAAATGAAGAACTCCCCATTAAAGACCAAAGACTCTCCACCTTGCACATTCTCACAGCCATGCTATCTTCTCCATTCACCTCCTGCACATACATTTCCAGCACAGTGATGATCTTAGTTCAAGTGTGTATCTGTTGGGAAGTCTGTCCAAGGGTATATATGGAGCCAGGATGACGTCTCCTGCAACTGATGAGCTCCATTTCATCCATATATTTCCAGGACAGAACACATTTATTTCCTGGATGATGGCTATCCTGGCAAATGTGCCTTCCCCAGGATGGCATCCAACAATGGGACAATAATTTATAATGGGCTGTGTGCCTCTGAACCTAGCAAACAGGTTTAGAAATATCCAGTCAATCTCCTAATTAAATTGGCTGAACATCTTCATTCCTGCTCTGGAATTAACTTCCTCATAAAAGTGCAACTTGAGTGCAAGCAAGAATGCCTTCACTTGGGTTTTTTTCACTGAGACAAGGCTCTGACAACCAAAATGGTCAACTCCGGGAGAAGATCTTTAATTAGAAAGGACAAAGACTTGCAAAGCAGTGTTTTAAGTTAGCTTCTTCACAGATTCACTGCTATGAAAATAGGTTGAGCTCTTCAAACATCTTTCTTGCTAATAGTTTTTCCCAAATTACCCAAAGAAATGCTCCCATTTTGTATACTTTATATGCTTTGAACAGCATTTTGTTCAGCCCTTGATGCTCAACTATTCCGGAGAGAAGGGCTACTTCCAGATCATTTGCTTCAAGCACATCTCCCACTGCAACACAGCAGCTAGGGATACACTGGGGTGGGATTAGTGTGGCAAGGATTGTTCCAGCTTCCTGATTAACATAATCTTCTATACACAGGAGGAGGAAAAACAAAGGAATTTCCAGATGACAATATAAACACTGCGTTCACAGAGGTCTGTGAGCTTTCCCTGTGTGTTCTTAGGGACCCATCAGCATGAAACATCTTCATGAAGTAAAGTCTTCAGCACTAACATAGGCAAACAAGCACAAAAATACAGATCCTCTTTTTTCTTTTTAAATAGTCTAGGACAAACAGCAAACTCAGGAACATTTATACAGATATCAAGAGAAAAAACTGGCTCAGAGAACCCCAGAATGACTCTCCTGTGCTGTGCATGCCTTTGCTGTACTTCTACCCATGGAAGGCTAGCAGTAGCTCGTTTCCCAAACCCCACAAAGCATTTTCCAGACGAACACCCAAGGAATTCAGCTCTCTGTGGTGAGTCAGCATGGAAGAAGGAAGTCTCACCCAGTCTTCAGGGAGAAGAGGGCATCATCCACCCCCCTCTGGTTGAACTTCACCATGTAGCTGTGCATCTCAGGGTAGTTGTTGCGGATGTTCCTCTCGGTACTGCCGTTGGGAACCGTCCCAAAGCGGAAAGGGGGAGAGAAGTCATTGGGTTTCTGGAACTGCAGAGACAGAAAAAGAATATTGCTCACCATCTTTCAGCAAGGAGCAATCATCTGCATAGGGGGACACACGATCCTTGAAATGTGGCTATGGTTTTATTCTGCTATCAGGTAGAAAACATTATTGAGATTGTAATCTGTGTGGTTGTTTTCAAACCCAAACATCTCCTGTCAGTGCCTCAAACCCACAGAGTGAATCTGAGCATCCCCATCTTTTGGTCCACTTTGGATTAAGTGCCTAAAATCACCATCAATCAAAAATTAAAAGGAAAAACAGAAAGGGAAAATGTAACAGTGGCTTTGGAACACAGTCAAATTCAGGTTGTCAATAAAATCTATGTGCATTTCCCCCCCCAAAGTGTCATTTAGCTTCTAAGAATTATCTTTTTCCACACTGTGGATGCCTTTGCACTTCCCGATTCTGTCTGAAGTAGAAAAGTAATTAATGAGGAGAGATGCCTCCCAGAACACCTCACACTCACCTCACCGGAGGAATGCTCAAGTTTCAAACCTTTGGGCAGATGTCCCAGATGAAATGCTGTTAGTGGCTGCAAGTCACTAGGAACATCTGATGCCCAGAACAAAGCTGGCAGAGGACTCCAAAACTCTTGCTGCTCCCAAGAAATGCATTCATCATAACATCCCCCTATGGCTGTGAGATTTTATGTGCCACTTGCTTAACTCAAGTCATAATCAATGCTCTCTGGGGTTTTATGAGCACTAAAATTTAGGCTGTCAATTACCAAGGCTACTTAAAACCCCTACACCAGCAGAAGGGAAGGAGCACAAAGTGTAAGCCAGAAACTGAGTAAGCAGTCAAGAAAAAGATGCAAGGGTAGGTGAGATGGAGAGAAACTCCATCCTTTGGTGATCTATCAACCACCAGCTTGCCTAGTGCTAATTCTTGACTCCCAGCTGTGACTATGTTCAGATGATCACGAGAAGAAACCCAGTCAACAGCACCAGTTCACCTGGTGCCTGAACATGTGCAGTCAGGTACTGCCATGTTTTACAGTGGGAACATAGCTGTGGTCTATTACTATGGCTTAAAAACCATGCAGATGAGCCTTTTCTTGAGTTCTGCTCAAAGCCCCTTTGGAAGGTGGTCAACTCAGCTGAGGAAGCCAAAATCACCAAAGCAGTGTACCTATCTCCTTCACAATACCTCAACAATCAGGCCAACCAGGAGCTGTGTCTGTGGGTAGGTAACCACTTACATTACCTCTTTCTGTGTACTACTCAACTCATCTGGCTGTACAAGGAATCATCTATCCACTTTGAATGGTGAGATGGTCAGGCTTGTAGGTGCACATGAGTGTGAGAGAAAACACATGTCCTACTGCTTTAAGCCAGGAGAAAACATCAGGGCTCTTTTTGGAAACACAGGTTGGCACATCCCCAAAAGAAGAAGAGGTTTCACATAGCACAAACCACGCAGTGAGGTGGCTTTCAGAACCTTGCCACATCCCCTCAGAACAAAGACAAACTCATAGCTATCAAAATCTGTTATGAAAGTAAACTTTGGTGGAAGAAAAGTCACTGCAGCATGCTAGAAGTGTTCTTTTTTACCACACAGATTAGAGTAGCAGCTTAGGGGACCGTCATGAGAAGGGCATTGGCACACCAGGTGCAAAGGAACACGTCTCTCTGCTGACATTATAGAACAGAAGTGTGCAAACTTCCCTAGAGGCTTCAGGACCAAGTCCTGGAGGCAAATCAGGCACCTGCCAGCCCCACAGAGCCCTCCAACTGAGTCAAGTCAGCAGGGTCCCACCAAAACCGATATGACCTCAGCTTCAGTATGGTCTTTAGAGGGGCAGCAGCTATTGGAGCCTCTCTCTGGGGCCAAAGGGCATGAAAAGACGAAGAAGCCCTATACAATGTCCATTTTATATCTCCACCCTTCTTTCCCAGTGGTGCAATCTCTAGTTCCTGTCTGCTTGCATCACTGTGTCCATGAACCAGAGTCAGAAAGATTACAGAGTCACACAGGGGTAAGATGGATGCTGCAGAAGGGAGTGGAAAGCAGACCCTGAGCATGTCTGCAGGGCTGGGGTAGCTTTGGGACGTGAGACATCTGTGTTGAGAACCCAGCAGCTGCCTGCCTCTTCAACTTCTCACTCCAGAGGGCCAAATCAGGAAGCATTAAGTCCAAATCAGAACACAGCTTTGGGAAAGTATCCTCTCAGGATCAGAGAGGAGAGTTCCTCCTGCTCTGGAGGGTGACAAGCAGAGGGGCTGGTGGCCCTCAGCCCTTTCCCTCTCCCCCAGAGCTGTCAGCATCAGGAGCAGGCTGCAGGGGCTCTGGCAGAGCTCTTTCATTAGCCATTTGGAGCCCTGCCGTGCAGAGAGCAGCATTGTTCTCAGATGGTGGAATAGCAATCTGGATAATGAAACAGGGAGTGGGAGCTCTTCCCATTCAGGCAGCCACGGCTGGAGGGGATTCAGGGATGAGGGGGAAGGGAGTGAGGTCTAATTGGCCACAATTAATTTGACGAGGAGGTTTTTTTCTCCCAATATATTGTCTCTCATCAAATGGCTCCCACAGCAAAGCACATCTGCACTGATTGATCTGCCTGATGAAGGCTCTGCTTGCACACTGGAGTGTTTGCCAGCAGCTTTGAAAGCTGTTTCCCAAGCTCAGCAAGCTTTCACAACAAAAAGGCTCTTTTTATCAGTTGATCTACTTTTACACTTCTTTAAAAGAAAAAAAAAATCATAATAATCCACTGCTGGATAACATAACAAGCTGGCAAAACTTGGCGTGAATATGTGTGTGTGTGTGTAAAGCCCTACCCTTCCACAGCTTCTCTGGGAGGGCTCCTTCCACTCTGTAAGGCACAAACCCTCAGTTTACACATCCTAACACAGGAAGCTCCACAGTTCTGACCCACCAAAACACAGTCCTCAGGTTCAGCTCCTTTGGTAGCTGCAAGTCCAGAAGAGCTGAACCCTGTGAAAGACACTCTGGGTTCAGCTCATCTGCCCAAGTGCCAAGCTGAGATGCCCCAGGGAATGTCACCGTGGGAGCAGGACTCTCACAGCCCCCCTGTTAGATCTGCCAGCCACTTGAAGAGATTTTGGATACTCACAGCAAGACAATAAAAACATTGCTAGTAAGACTTATTGCTCATTAGTACTCCCCTCCTGCCTCTATATATATTACATCTATTTCCATCTGTCCTTTAGTCCTGTTATCTGCAGCTTGCAAGTTCTCCAAAGCTGTCCTTTGCCCTGATCTGTATTCAGGTGGTGACCACTTTGCTTCTGGAATGTCACTCACCAGTGCTAGCATCATCTTCAGGGCTCTTACTCTGTTCTTCTCTTGATCCAGCTTGATGGTGCACACAGGCTGCATCACCTGTCCTGGTGGAGGAAGTTCTCCACAGATTCCCAGTGTGGAGCCTGCTCTACTGGTGCAGGGCACTTCTACACAGCTACGGGAGCATCCCAGTCAGGAGCTGAGTGCCACCCAACAGTGTAGAGAGAAAATCACGCTGCAAACCTGGATCATAGCCCTGGTCCCACAGTCTGTCAGGAGAGCAGACTAAGAGGACAGTGCTGCTCATTCCTCTAGTACTCATCAGTCTCTTGTCCAACTCCTTCTCAAGCTCCATTCCTAAAGCATCCGTCTCCCCTTTCTGAACAGTCATCTAACTTTGACATTGCAGACATTTTTGACTCCCAAGGTGTGAAGTTCTTGCCTTCACCAGTCAAATAACACATACCTTGATTTATTAACAAAACAAAAACAACAACAACAAAAACAACCCACAATAAAACCCAAATGAATAAAAAGAAATGAACAGCATCCAATCCAAGCCAGTTTTGGGAGGGCATAAAACTCCCTCATGCTCCCTCAGGCTTTGACTTTGTGGTTCATCTCATTATTCAATACCCGGTGATGTCTCACATTCTCTGCTCTTGCTTTGCGTAGTGCTTTCACCCACGAGTTCCTCTAGATAAGTCTGAGGAGTTATCAGTTGGTGCAGCTGACTGCAGGGAAGTCAGCAAAGAATTAGATTAAAGTCATTTTTAAAGGAAGATGCAGAGTGGGTCAGACCCACAAAGAAGAACAATATCTGTGAATGTCTGATGATGCAAGAGGGACACGTGTGGGTCAGGGAAGGGAGCAGAGGAACCCAGGGACAATGCAGAAGTGGGGACAGGGGGTAGGTGAGAGCCAAAGAAAGAAGCTCAAATAGAGACACTTTAAAAATAGTTGCCCTTGTGGAACAACTGAGATGAAAGCAAGGACCCAATGGGTGGAAGAAGTTGCCATCAGATGCAGTTATTGCCAGAGCAGTGCACACAGTAGGACTGTGCAGCCTCCTTGCAGGCTGGATGGCTGTATGCAGGTCTGCTCCATGCTGCTTCTGTGAAGGGCAGGAGATGGAAACCTTGGGCAGCGTGGTGTTGTCCCTCACTGATGGCATCCCACTTCTACATGCACACTCTGGGACTGCAGGGCCTTTCTGCTGACTCAGGCTGATAGGCACAGCAGGCACCACGTGTGGACAGAGTTCACCCATCACCAACAAACCAAGACTGCAGACTCTGTGCAGCTTCTCCACCTAAAAGGTGACACTAAGGCTCTAAAACTTCTCCAGGACACATTTGGCAGGCTACAGACCTCAAGTCAGTCACACTGACTTCTCAGGCTTGACCAAAGAACATCTGCAGTGGAATCACTGAACTTCAGCAGCCAGAGATGAAAGCTAGTCCCAGAATCAAATCATGCCATCTATTTCCTTCTTGCAAGTGAGCTTCCTTGAAAGCTAAACAAAATGGGGCAGAAGGCACCTATTGAGTAATCCCAGGCAAGCACAAAGCAGAAATTAGTGAGGCAGAAAGGTGCCAGTTAGTACACTCATGTTAACATCATTAGAAGTGTAGATGTTCATTCAGAGGGAGAAAATTAACTGATAAGACCTTGAGAGGAGAGATGGCAACTAAGCACAGAGGAGTTTGGAATCTGCTTTGTTTGCACTTGAGACAGCTGTTTAACAAATTATGAGGCACTCTGAGAAATTCAGGGGATGTGTTTGCTAGGGGAGCAATTCCATTTTTAATTTTCACTAAGAAAGACAGATCAGGACTTCCTAACACCATCAAGCCCAACCATCTACCTATCATCACCACCGTGCCACTAAACCACATCCCTAAGTACCACATCTAGATGTGTTTGAACACCTCCAGGGACGGTGACTTCACCACCTCCCTGGGCAGCCTGGGCCAATGCCTAACAACTCCTTCTGTGAAGAAATTTGTCCTAACATCCAATCTAAACCTCCTCTGGTGCATGCCCTCTGCAGAAAGCTGCCTCCCATCTGTAAGCAGACAACATCAGAAGAATGAAGGCTGTGTCCCTCCCTTGTGAGTCCTGGAGCACTGGAGCAAACTGGGACACCAAGGCTCAGAATTTTGACCTTGAATAGCCAAAAGCATGGGAGAAGCAGGGTTCATCTCCACCAGGTGAAGTTAAAATGCCTGTGAAGGTTCAACTTGCCCAATACTTATCCAGGGTATGAGTGTTCACATAATCCAAAGCCATGGTTGCCAGGCATGAACAATGCAAGGGCAGGGGGGGCTGCTGTATTTTCTTCAAGTCCTGTAGACCTCATCCCCACCAGCACTCAGCCCTGTTCATTCAGATGAAGGAGGCCAGCCCTCATCTCTCAGGCTGCCAAAGCCTGGTAGCAGGGTCATTGTCTTTGATTTGACTGCAGTGTGCCAAGTACATTTATGGCACCACATAAATAATAAATACAAATATTCATTGCTTCCTTCTCTGCTGACTTCTGCTGATGGGAGAAGCAGGACAAAGCTTCTCCTCCCCCCTCCCTCACCCTCCTTACATAACTCTCTGAAGAAAAGCTTTTTCCAGACTGCCAAACAATTAACAGAGAAGAGAACAAACTTGGCCAAGAGCATCCAATGGGTTAGCTCCACAAGATGGTTGAGAAGATGAGAAGAAGAGTCAGTGGTGGGGCTGAGGTCTGGGAAAGGCCAGGACAGCACAGCAAAAGCTGTAAGCTAAAGTCCTTGCCATGCCACAGCTCCATAGGTGACATCCCTCCTCCAGTGACACCCACCTGTGCCACCAGCAAAGCCCAAAGGGTTTGAGTTTCTCCCTTCTCCTTCCCCTGGTACCTCAGCTCCTAAGTTCCCAACTAAATTGAATTTAACTGGCATGAATCCTGAGGAGCCCCATTAGAGGGCTGTGCTGCCATGAAATCCCTCTGGATCAGCAGAAGAGAAAGAATCTTGGGAGGCTGAGTAAAGGCTGGAGCACAGCATAGCCTCCTCACCGCTCCGAGCTTAAAACAAGAGGGAGAACNCCCGCCAAGTATCACCATTTATAGCCCTAAAACTACTGAATAGCTTCTTAGTGCAGAGGTTTGCTCCAAGGATCTCAGAAAGCATCAGAACTGTGCCAAGCTGGAGAGTGCAGAATGACTAAATCTGCCACAAATACACCAATCTACAACTGCAAGAAATCACCTGCAATCATATTTGTGTGCACAGTAACTGTAAGGCACTAGTTAAACAGCTTATTTTTAACATATCAGAAGCTGTAGCTATTGGAATTGTTATTTATTAATAGAAAGACCTCATACCTATGTAATTGCACAGATAGATACTCCACTATATAGTGTTTGTAGGTACCTCATGCTATAGCAACTGATGATTTACACAGAGGAGCACTAACATCATCAGGTTTGAAGGTACAAAATATCAGACTGTCAGAGCTCTGAGTTTTCTGCACTTCACCATGACACCCAATCTTTGTTAGATCAAGCACCAGTAGGTACCACCTGTGTTACACAGAAAGGTCACATTTAAGCAAAAGACCCAACACAGTTCAACTTCTTCACTGGAAGTTGTCCCCCCAGAGAAGGAAATTAAACTATGTGACATGTTTGGGGCTTTGGGGAGTTATTTTTGTGGTTTTTTGGTCAAATAAGGTGCATTTTAAGAAAGGTTCTGATTTATCGCCAGAGGACAGAGTTAGGAGTGGCATGGTCTTACTCCTGTCCAGCTAACTCCTGTCTTCACAGAGGTCTTTGGATCATGAAAAGCACTGCCTGTTTCCTGCTCTTGGACACCATTACATAAAACTTCCCTTTCCATCATGCAGAAAGGTGTGAAAGCATCACCAATGTTCTGTTGATAGCAAGTGTGCAACCCGTGGAGGATTTGTCCTGCCTCCAAGCCACCTAACTAGACACTCTTCCCCTTACCGACCTCACCAGGTACAAGCATGACCCCAGCTTTTGGTCCCTCTGGACAATCTCTAGCTGACAGCTATTCCTGCTCTGGCTTTTTCCTAGACTTCTCCAGAGCAGGTATTTTATTGTACAAAAGCTGTAAGCTCAGTCAAGCATTTAACCTCAGTCATGTGAATAATAGCTCATTGCCTTGAATGTCACCACTCACCAGGGCAGAGTTAAGCACATGCTGAAGGGTTCTGCATATCTGAGATCCTTCTGTAACTCAGATTTAATGTGCTGCAGAGCACAATGAGGGAAATCATTCTTTTTATTCCCCCCAGTTTTATGGCCAAGCATCCATTGCTGCAGGATTTTGCAGATTGTTCAATGAGACTTTTGCTTTGGATCACACTGAAATGTTTCTTTCTCCTCAGAATAATGTCTGTTGTTTTGTCTTCTAGTTATCTCCTCCTGTCCCTCTCCTTTGTAAAATAAAAATCTTTCTTTTCCTTTTTATTTTTCCTTAAATGTAGGTCAGTTTCATGAGCAGTGCCTTTAGAAAATGGCAAGTCACAAATATCAAACAAAATATTTTGTTTCAAGTATAATAATATGAGCTACTTTGGCAAACACTAGAATTTCCATTCTTATGCTCTTCCCCAGATTTGGAGGGGTTTTTTTCCAGCAAAATATTGGCCAGTTTTAACTCTATAACCTTTCTCTGTATTAAAACCCAGCTCACCTGTGCTGCATAGAAGCAGGCTCTTGGCCTCAACTCTCCATTAACCTCTTGAAAAGCAAATCAGCCCAACACCTGTGAAATTTAGGCCAACTCTATTAAATTTGCAAGCATGCAGAAATCCATTCCTCTCCTTGCTGTGTCAATTACAAAATTACCATTTTGATACTTTATTAGCTTTTTTGGCATTTCTAACTAATTTATAGGCATGGGTACTATTTTTTTTTTTATTAACCTGCTGCATTCTAAATCATTTTATTTAGCAGCCCTGCTGGTTGCCCACTTTGCTGTTATTCCAATACTAGGGAATATGAGTGAGAATTACATATAGCTATTAGATTATTTCACACATTAGTTCATTTTATATAATCTTTCCTGCATTTATTGCCTTCCTTAGGCTGAAACACCTCAGGCACTTGTTCCTCTAATGTGTCTGAAGCTTCTCCCCTGATTGGAAATTGGGTTACATCTCCTGATTGCACTCAGATGAAATCCAGACCCAACTGCAGTTCCATGGGACAGGACATCTTACCAGCTGGGCTTCACAGGGGCTTGGGCCACACAGAATCATTAAGGTTGGAAGAGACCTCTAAGATCATCAAGTCCAACCATCTACCTGTCACCCCCATGCCACTAAACCATGTCCCTAAGTACCACATCTAGGTGTTTCTTAAACCCCTCCAGGGATGGTGACTCCACCACCTCCCTGGGCAGCCTGGGCCAATGCCTAGCAACCCTTTTGGTAAAGAAATTCCTCCTTGAGGCCATTTCCTCTTGTCCTTTCACTGTTAACCCTGGAGAAGAGATCTACCCCCATCTCACTGCGACCTCCTTTCAGGTAGCTGTAGAGACATAAGGTCTGCCCTGAGCCTCCTCTTCCTCAGACTAACCAACCCCAGTTCTCTCAGCTGCTCTTCAAAAGACTTATGCTCCAGACCCCTCATTAGTCTCCTTGCCCTTCTCTGAACACACTCCAACACCTCTATGTCCTTCTTGTACTGAGGGGACCAAAACTGAACACAGGATTTGAGGTGAGGCCTCACCAGTGCTGAGTACAGGGGGATGATCCCTTCCCAGGTCCTACTGGTCACACTATTTTTGATCCAAGCCAGGATGCCGTTGGCCTTCTTGGTTATCTGGGTACACTGCTGGCTCATCTTCAGCTGGCTGTTGAACAGCACCCCCAGGTCCCTCTAGAGTCCCAGGACACTAAACTCATTACAGGGAGGCTCCAGCCACCCTCAGCCTAACCTACCAACCTGGCATGGAGGTGTCTGCTCCAGCATCCACAGGAGGGACATGAGGTTGGTCATATCATTAGGAAGCAAGTGCTGGGGCAGAGCCAAGAAACCATGCAAGTCTTTAGGCAGCTTGGAGCCTTTCATTCTGCTCTCCTGGGGAAGCAGCAAGCTGGTAACTGTGGGCACCTCTCAGAGTGGCTCTCCCAATCAAGAGAGTCAAGAAGAGGGTCCACGGAAATCCTCAGGGTGATTGTCACAGGGTATATCCAGCCTGACCTTGAGAAGCATTCCCCAGCCAGGCACAGTAATGGATTTTGTGAGTGCATCTGGCATTTTGGCTGCTGTACAGTGCCAGTGGGACACCTTCCCCAGGTACTGTCCTGCTACAGAGACATCTGCAAGCAGATCTAGGTCTAGGCAAGGTGGAACAATATCCCTTAAAATAATTAGCTCTTTGCCTGTCGGCTTGGATCACGTCCCTTGCTGACGCCTTGGGCTGGACACAGTTGTCCTTGCCAGCTGATGTAGCAGGCCAGGAGGTTGATCTGCCTCAGTTCTGCTGTGGACTCTTGATCATGTACTGGAGGCAGAGGCAGAACAGACTGGAAGCTGTGGTCATTCCTCTTGGCCACCTTGCTTTAGTTAGTGAAAACCTGAACCGGCCAATTTAAGCCAGAAGCAGAAGGGAGGTGGAGCACAGCACACCTCCACCTGCCCTGGATGTGGCTGCATCCTGGCCAAGCAGTGCACTGAGGGGCTGAGTGAGCTGCAAGCAGCATGTGAGGAGAAGAGGGAAAAGAGGAGATTCAGTGGAGTGAATTCCTCCCAAACCCTTGAAGCAGCACAACACATGCCTGCCTGGCTGCTCCTAAATCCTGCAGGGCCCTCTGCATGTTCAGAGAGTGGAAATCCATAAGCCAGGTAGATCAAGCTCATTCACTCCCATCTTCTGGATGGGGTTGGTCTCACCTGTCTTTATTCTCCAGAGGCAGCAGTTGGCCTTCAGTTTTTGCCAGCCAATCTTCATCTGATTCCAGACTCTCTGGTGGATTGTCATTTTACCCAAGTGGTCTACTTGTGCTAGCAGCAGTGTTTGAGGCACACAGCAATGATCTAGGTAGGCACTGTGGCCTTCCTCTTCCCCAAGAAGCAAAGCCCATGTGCTTTAGAAGAGCAGAAGCGAGCACAGGTGTGTTGGCCAAGTAAAGCAAAAGAAGATGACCTCAATCCAAAAGACACAGGTGGCCCTACAGCAAAATTGACTAAAATAGGCTCAGAAACTTGCATCCAAAGGCTCTGTGAGCTCCAGGAGCTACCATCCTCAATTGATATTTCATGCACATCTCTCTGCAGGTATGAAGAGCATCTTGAAAAGCATGGGAATGAAAGCCTGGCTCTCTCCATGAGCCTAGGCTCAGACTGAAACAATAGATCAGAGGTGTGAGCTATCCCACTTAGCTCAGGCAGCTGAAAACCTAATGATGACAAAGGAATGTTAACTCTGACAGGGCTGGATGGCTCTGAACAATGACTTTCAGTGTGGGAGAGTCCACAGCTCCTCAGGACTCTCCCCAACCACCTCCACTTAGCAGAGGAGCATCCTTCCTCTCCACCCCCTCCCTCAACACAGCATGCTGGAGATAGCATGAAACAAATTGAGGCTGAAATCAAAACAAATACCAGGAGCCCTTCTGCATGGGTTCTATTAGTCTGTGTCACATTTCATTCTGGGGAAAAAACAACAAAAGCAGAAAAAAAGCCTCAAAACCTCTTAAAAATTAATCCACCAGAGAATTTCCAGCCTGCTGCATGGGATGCTATATACACAGGAGTCCTGGCCACAAGTTATTTCTGGGCTGTCTTGAGGGACACAGGAGACAGTGACTATAACCAGTCCAGCAGCAGCAAAGTGACACTGGAGTCCTCTTCTCACTGCTATCCCCAGCAGCAGTCTATGTTACCTATTGCTCTTTGGTTGCCCTACAATGGCGTGTGCAGCCCCAGTGACTGAGGGACAAACTCAGCAAGAAACACTTCACTCCTTGTGAGGAACCTCTCTGCAAAACAAAAACAGAGTGCAAAGCTTCAGAGCCTCCTGGAGCACACAGAACCATGAGGAACAGACAGAGCTACACTGCCACCCTCTTCCAAACCCTCAGTGAGCAGAGCCCAGCACAAGCAAGTGCTCTGCATGTGGAGCCAAGGCAGTGACACAGACTCTGAACAGGAGAGGATTCCTTGTGCTAAACTAAACTCCCAAAGACCTCAAAAACCAACACTACAACTTCAATAGTACACTATAAAAGCCAAGCTGATTTACCCCCATGGGCAGAATCAACCAGCAAATGACATTTGCTAGCCTGATGGCCAGCATTCCCACACAGATAAATGATTTCATCCTGAAGCAAGCAGGTCCCACCCATGACACACATCATGTCCAAAGCTCCATCAATTCATTTCTTGCTGACAATCACAGTATGGTTTAGGATCATGCAGGCAAGCACAGTGCAGTTCTGGTTCTAATTCATTCCCAAAATGCTTAAAACAGACAAAAATGCAGCTGAGTATCAGTCAAAAGAGAACTGTAGCACAGTTTATACATTTAAACTAGGGACCAAAGCCTTGATGTGACTCAGAAAAAACTGTGCACTTCCCCAGTAAATGTAAGGGAGAGAGGGAAGAGCAACCCCTCCTGTGGAGAAGGCTGCTTTGGGGGCTTGGGGTGGCTCCATTACCTTTTTGTCACTCAATCCAGACACCTGGTCCACGTATTCCTCCTGGATCATGAAGGCAGCCAGGTTGGCAGTGTAACTGGCCAGGAAGATGACAGCAAAGAAGGCCCACACCGACACCATGATCTTGCTGGTGGTACCCTTGGGATTCTGCACTGGCACAGAGTTGTTGAAGACCAGCCCCCACAGCAACCAGATAGCTTTGCCAATGGTGAAAGAGGGACCTCCTGGCTCTGGAGGGATTGAGAAACATCATCCCAGATTCAGCATCCCAAAGGGAGAGGTCTACATTGCTATACATGCACACATTTTGACTTGAGAGCTAAGAGCAGTGTCTATTCCCACGTGAGAGGAATGCCTGCAGCTGCACTCCCCTGTGATCATGACACCAAATCTCAGCAGAGTGTGACCCTGAAAAATGTCCTCAGGCCTCCATATTTAGTCTGTCTCAAAGATTTCTGCTGAGACCTTAAAGAAGGGGTTTTTTTCTCTTTCTTTTTTCTTGTATCTGATTTGAGTATCTCAAAGCCAAACATTCCATTTTGGTTCAAGTGTTGTCACCAGAAATAGAGTTTGCTCAGAAAGATCCTACCCTCATTTCTAGCTATTCAGGAGTGAGGTTGTCCTTGAACTCCCAGCAGACACCTGAGCAAATCATGGCCTTTATGGTACTTGTTCAGGTGCAAGGGAGAGCATCACCTGAAATAAAAAACACCTCTGCAAGGAGATTTCATTCCTCAGATTGCTGAAGACACACAAGCCAGAGAAGATGACAGCTCCCTCTCCTCCTGTTTTGTGTGTGACCGTGACATACACTGTCACTGTCTCAGGAAGATCAACAGCCCTGCCCCAGACAACCCAAGAAAAGACCCAGTGTTTCCAAAGCTGCTCTTTTCCCCTACTTCACTTTTTGGTGTGAAAGCTCTCTCCAAGAGCCATGTACATGTTCACATGAAGCACTGGGCTGTGAAATCCTGCCTCCCAGTATTCTCACACCTCTGGCATGTGCTGGTTCCACAAGTGGAAGGTCCTCCAGAGTTCCATGTTAAGAGATAAGTTCTCCATTTCCCTATACATTTGCTTCTCCCTGCACTCTCATTAGTGCTTGCCTCCACACACACTAGTTCTCTAATTTGATGGCACAAAGTCACCCAAAGCACCAGGCTGGGGAGCAAATGAGTGCATTTTCCAGCATCTTTCCCATTCCCACTACTCTTGATGGACCCAGAAGGGATTGCAGGGCTGCTTCATCAGGAAGTGAAGGTATGGAGATGGCAGAAGGCTCAGCTTGCTAATTGTCTTCATGCCAATAAAGCAAAATAGGCTGTCTCCAGGCTGTCTGTCCTTCCTCTCTCTACCCAGTTGGGCTCAGAACCACAGAGGTGGGTTACTCACTCATTCCCATCTTCCCTCCCCTAGCAGAATAATTCCTCACTCCCTCCCAGGGAAATGAGCTTCCCACTCCCTCAGATGGCTTTGGGAAGGCAGAGAGCTGGGTGGGGGAGGGAGAGGCCCAGGTGACAGATGTGGAACCTGGAGGACATGGCACTCTGCTGGGAGGCTGGCAGAGAGGTTTGCTCTCCAGGGAGATGTAGACTGACAGAGCTGAGTCCTCTGATTGCCTGACAGAGCACAGCACTGCAGGCAGTGCCAGCACCAGCTACCAGGACCCATTTTCTCTCACAAAGAGATGAGCTGGGAGCTGGTGTGAGCTTCAGAGATGAAAGGCAGCACAGCTCCATCTCCCAAGCCAAGCAAATTATCCATTATCCACATCTGCTCTCTTCAGAGCCTTTTTATCCCCTCCCAACCCTGCCCTCTTCAGCGTCAATGCAGAGCTGGGAGCAGGCTAGATCCATACCAGGTGCAAGGAGAAGGAAACACCCTGGGAAAGAAGCTGGGATGGGGAGGGGGGATCCTGGCAAGGAGGAACTGCCCTTACCTCTGCCATCAGCAAGGCACCGATTATAGCCCACAGGGCTGAAGTACTCAAAGACAAAGACAGCCACTGCAGAGATGATCAGCAGCATCACAAACATCATCACCCACACGTCAGCACTGAAAGGCTCTGGAGGGGAAGAGAAAACCACAGTGAAAGACCTGCTAGACCACCTCACCCTTCCTTCACCTCCTTTGCTCTCCAGAGCAGCCCAGTGAGAGTGTGGGGCAAACTGCTCTGGGGAAAAACAGAAGTTAGGACAAACCCTTTGACCTGAGCCTGGAAAACTTCTTGATTTGGGAGAAAAGTAGCTCCTGTCTTTGCAATGATTGCATTCCTCCTGAGGGTCACACTGGCGACACATGGCTCCATCTGGAACTAGGTGCAGCCATTGTGGCATGCATGGAGAACATAAAAATGCAGTGATAACATAAAATGCATTGATAAAAATATTGTTCCCAGGAACTCCTCCAGCACCATCTGGAGAACACAGGGAAAATCAGGCAGAACTGGCAGAGCTTCAGACAAGCATCCAACTTTCCAAGATGCTCTTGAGCCAAAGCATCTCCAAATTTCTGAGGCTCAGCCACCATGATAGTAGTTTTTTTCAGCTACTCCACTCCTGCAGCAACACTGGCTCCTTCTAGAAATGTTAAAGTTCGTATTCCGCAAAGTGTTTGATCTCTGCCAGGTTATCTCCTTCTCCAGGCCTGAAGATATAAAGATAAGACTGAGCCAGATCAAAGAAACTTGGACATTTGCTCCAGATTATAGGCAATATTGCAACCTCTGATAACCTTACTGTTGCTTTTACATAGCCCAGCACCATTGGTGTTCTTGGCTAAAGGCAAGAACTCCTGAAGAGTGAGGTCATGAATCTTCTGCTCAAAGAGGTTTGGAATAAAAAATACTTGACCCAGGAAAGCATTTCTGCTTGCAAATATTCTCAGGATGCTGGCTGAGAGCAGGCAGCAGTTCTAGATCTCATATATAACTGAGTTTGCTGCATCATAAAGCATTTCACAAAGCCAAGCAGTAGACACGGATGTCTTGGGGAGATGCAGCAGCATTCCTACATTCTCTAACCACCCTCCACCACGGAAGGACATAAAAAGAAAATCACTTGAACACCCAGTGTCAGCACAGAACTCTTCTTGGAAAGCTCTGCTCTTCAACTTCTGCCAGTTCCTCTGTCAAAAGGGAGTTAATACCTTCTTGACAAATAACGTCTCTCAAAGTATAACAATTTACTGCTAATTGTTATCACTAAGTACAGTGGCACACCAGCTCTAAGGCTTGCATCAATTTTCCTCTGGCCTACACTCCCTGAACATGCTATTAGTTGAGTCACTGGGAGGCCACATGCTGCAGAGTAGGTGACAGCTCTGAGGGAGTCCATTCTTCTCTGGGATGAGGTATACAATTGCTTGAAAAATGCCTTGGAACTCCTAGGCAGCACCTGTTGGCATTTCCCTGGGTTTCCGCTTGCTTGGGATGTAGAACTAAACCATCAGAGTTTATTTTTACATCCCTGTCCCACAGCTACTCCCAAAAAGGAACTTTCAGGCTAAGAATCACAAGCAACCTTCACCTAATTTCTCAGGAGCAGCAGGTGAAGTTTTAATTTTAGATGAAAAGGATACCTAAGAAGGCAGAAGGTGAGACTGTTCCATTGCTCCGGGACACCATCACGCTGATGCCTGTCTCAATGAAGGGCACAGAGAAGTCCACCACCTCTGAACGTTCCTCATTGATGGTGAGGGATCCCACAGCCATATATGCTCGTTTGGTGACAACCTGGAAGGGGGAAAGGGAGAGATCACACACTTTGGTGACAACCTGGGAAAGGGAAAGGGAGAGATCACTCACAGACTTGAGGCACCTCTAAGGCACCACAGCCAAGCCCCTTCTCACCCATTTGCTTTCCCACACACTGATTCTCCTCCTGTAATCCCATTCCCTATATTGTTTCCATCATCTTTCCTTCCCAATCTTTCGTCAGGACACTTTCTTCTTTCAGGAAACCTATAGGCATTAATCTTCCCCTCAAAGCTGGTATAAAAAATAAATCCTTAGAGGTTTGAGGATAAACACATCATCCACTGAGAGGACCTCTTATCTCATTCTTCTGTCCTTGCTTTCTCCTCCCTCTAGCACTGCAAAGTCTCATTTCATTCCCTGTGCACTTTATATAGGTTGCAGCCTCTCTGGTGTATGGATTTCATCCTCTTTCCTTGGCTGTGAAGGCCAAATTTGTGACTCTATAGAGAATAATAATGAATTGTCCAATAAAAAGATAGTCTTGGTCATGGTGTCAGAGCAGATTAAGTTACCTGGTGCCCAGAAAGAATCCAGAACAATCATTTCTATGGAATCACCTCTGCCCTGGAAGGAGACTCAATAATGATGTGAGACCAGACCTGACCCACATCACCCAGCCAAGGCAAGAAGCCTACCATGCTTTCCCTTGGCTACTGACCTCTCCAATCATTCCATTCCACGTCCCATTGATCTTCTTCCCGTGCTTGCCATTAGTCACCAAGTAGAGGTCATAGGTGAACTTGACAGATTTGGAGATCTTCTTGAGGATGTCAATGCAGAAACCCTTGCAGCATTTCTTCATGTAGTCTGGCTCCTCATCAGTTTTGTTTCTGAACCATTAGAACAACAAAGGGTTTTAAAAGACTGAGGAAAACTCCCTGAATTCCCTTCAGCTCTCAGCATGCACTCCCCTTCCCACAGGAATGATGAGGGGACACGGACATCTCTCTGATAGGTAAAGGCTGAGAGTTGGGGCTGCTTAGCCTGGAGAAGAGAAGACTGAGGGGGGATCTTATCAATGTTTATCAATGGTGGGTGTCAGGATAATGGGAATTATCATTGGTGCCGGGGAATAGGACAAGAGGTTAGAGACGCAAACTAGCACACAGGAAGTTCCATCTAAATGTGAGGAGGAACTTCTTTATTTGAGGCTGACATAGCACTGGCAAAAGGACGAGTGATGAATGGGCAGAGGCCAGGCTGGGAAAACAGAGGTGATACTTCTTGAAAGGATTATCAGGGTGTGATGGCTTTGGCCCAACAGACTGTGAACATGCTGCTGAAAAGGTAGAGCCTAACAGGAGGAGAAGAACCCTGGGGCAGTGCCTACTCGGTCACGATGCGTTTCTGGCAAGGGACTGTGTTCCTCATGCAGGTGCCACTCAGGGGGTCCACATTCTCCACAATGACAAAGGGAGCCTCTTCCAAGGTCACGATGCTCAGGTGATCGTCCTCACGCTCCTCGGAGTCAGGGTAGAGCTCGAAGCGGGGCCACACATAGTACTTCATCTGCAGCTTCTTCTCCTTCCATTTCCCCACCTGTGGAGACACAGACCACATGAGATAGACTTCTAGCTCCCTCATCCCACCACATCAAGCACAGCTCCTGCAGGTTGGGCCAGGAGGACCACTCCAGAGTAGCCACCAAGCTCACAGCTCATTCATGTAAGATGAGGATGTTTCTGGAGAGAAGGCTCTCAGTGAATGGAATCAAACCAGGGGAAGTGGAGAAGAAGAAGAAAGATATTTGGGTTGTCTCATCTTTGTCATGGCCTCACCCTCTGGGAGGGTGTGACACCCTTCTGGGATGAGCAGGGGATACCACCACCATGGTCAAACAGACATGATGTCTTTCAACTATCTCAGCCAAACAACAGAAGCAGAGCTTGTTTTCTGCTGAAATACTGAATTCAGCCTACTAGCCACAATACCTTTATTCTTCCCTGCTAAAGAAGAGGAGAGATATATACAAATACTGCAACAAATGTAATTTTGAAACAGTGACGTTGAAACACCTCCCTGGAGCTGAAACATTTCGAACTTGCTAGCAGCAGTTCTTGCTCTCCCCTGCCAAGGCCTGACTGAAATACCTTCTTTGTCCCTCCACAATGACTTGGTGCACACCTTAGCCGGGAATATGGAATCACTCTGTGTTCCTGACACATGAACAATAAAAACCAAAGAGCATCTAAGACTTTTTTCGTCTTGCTGTTTCTCCCTAAGGATATATTGCCATTTTAGAGCTTCCCATTTTCCATTTCTTAAGAAAACAGAGATCACATCTTCAGGGATCAGAACAGGGGGGTGATGCTCAGATGCCCTATGCCTACTGCCACAGGTAAGAGTTGTTCTGAAGGCACTCCAGTCCCTGGAGGGATGACACGTGTAGGACAACCACTGCCACTGCCCACCACAGACCATTCCTGCTCAAAATTCCAGCAAAAAGAAAACACCTGCACATCAACCATGCTCCCAACTCTCAAACCCTGCCTTTGTTCTCAGTTTCCCCCATCAGAGTTGACACTAATTAGCACTTTGGCTGGTAGCTGGAGCTGAGAGGGCAAGAAACTCACTGGGCTTCAGAAGGAACTCTTGCCTGATCCTCAAAGGTATCCCTGCAGGCCAGGGCTGAGACACCTTCTCTTGATGGGTGGCTGTGTGGGAAGCTTGCACTCCTGCTCCTAGCACTGTACCTCCTTGGTGGGTAAACAGAAAAGCTTCCCTGCAATCCAACAGCCCTCCCACCACCCCCAAATTTCAGTCATTCCAGTGACAGAATGGGAGGGAGAAGCACTTATTAGAGGCTTATTAGGTGCCAGCAGTTCTTCTCTGGAACTCAAAGCCCAGCTGGGTTTTGGCATTTGAGAGCAGCTAGAATTCAGATAAAACACTTGTCACCTTCAACACAAACAAAGCTTTCATCTGATGGCCATGAAAGAGAAATCCAGGCTGGGGGCTTGTGGAGGGAGAAGAAAGGCAGAAGAAATCACCCAGAGACAGCAGGCTCCCTACCCATCCCTGCAGCACGAGTGCAGCACCCAGGGGGTTGGGTAAGAAAGATGAAGTCTCTGGGCAGCTGGTCTTACCTTCCCAAGGCTCCTTACAACATGTAGCTGGCAAAAAATATAAAGGAAAGCTTGCCCCTAATGTTCTCTCCACCCATGGGGTCAGAGGGCTTGTACTAGGCAGCAGGGTACACACCTATTTTCCTCCTTCCCCTCTGTTTTTGTTGTTAGATGAGTGGGCAGAGAGGAGTTGTTTTAATTGTTAAATACACCTTGAGCAGCAGGTGGACGCTGGCAGGCTGAGAGCCCCAGGAACCCCTTGTTGATCAAGCAGGGCAATTGATCATCATCTGAGCCAGAGGTTTCTTCAGTGCCACTTCAGTCCTCAAGTAACTGAGCTCAAACCCCCACAAGGAGCTCAGGGAAGCCTCCAGATAAGTAGAGCTGCAGACATCAGAGCTCAGGAGGGACCAGTGATTAAGATGCTGCACAGAGCAACCCAGACTTCAGCTGGGTAATATTCACTTATCATAGCAATAAGTAAGTGGCTGATGAAAGAGACATCTTGCAGAATCTCAGCAGCACTTAGAAATCACAGTAACAGGCAGGATAGAACCCCCTAAGTGATAAATTAGATCAGATAGGCAAGCCCAACTGGTAATTACCCAGAAGTTCTCTGGGATAGACAGGGGAGTCCAGGAGGCAGCCTGCCAGGCACGTTCCACACTGTTGTACTACATGGACAAGGTTATAGAATTAGGAGAACAGTGACAGCCTTGCTGCACCCTCTTGCCTGATAAAGGATCCAACCTGCAAATACAGAAGGACTTCAAAACACAAGAGCATCTGGAGAAACCTCTAATTAAGGTCAACAGCTGTAAAACCAAATCCTCCTAGAGGTTTGGCTTTCAAGGAGTAAGCAGCAAAATACAATTCTGGATGAAACCAGACATGTTCAGATCCATTTCTTAGGCAAGATGCTCAGAGGCTTTGTATTCATTACTTGGGGTGAAACTTCAGGGGAAAGCCTGAACCCAGAGGTGCTTGTTTCTCCACATGATGCAGAACTATGTCTGAGCAAAGTCTTTGACAGTTTTTATTTCATTCAGGCTCCCATTTTCACTGTGCCTTGCACCCCTCTCCTCTCATTTAAAATCCTCTCCCAGTTCCTGCCACTCCTGGTACAGAAGAAACACAAAAGGAACTATAAAGGATTTGACGTCATTCACACAATAAAAGTTAGACAACTCCAAACTCACTTAGGACTTGAACTGCATTCTGCTTTTCATCAAAAGTTAAGTGTTTCCTCTCTTATTACATGAGGAAGCACTAAGGGAACAACAGAGAGCATGGATTAGGAGGCAACAATTCCCTGTTCCACCAAGGCCCTCTGGAATCTGATCTGCACCACTCCATGGTGTGTAAAACGAGGTGATGGAATGTTCTCCCTTCTGGGGTTCAGCTAGGTAGGTAGACACAGAGAAGATCATGAGTCTCACAGCTAGTGTGGAAATGAGGAGACACACTTGTGTGGAGCTGGATGAAGGAACACAGACAGGAAGTATCTGGGAATGGTGTAAACGGGAAAGCTTTCCTGCCTTTTATCTCTGCTGCCAGGCAGTGAGCTGGGAAAGGCTTACGCAACATTTGCACCTGATTGTAATCCATGGAAAAGGGAAAATCCAATATAGAAGAGGTGAAGGCAGGATGCTGAGCAGTGGGCAGAAAATAGCAGTGTTATTGGTAACTATAGCTGATGGCAAAGCACACTTCAGCCTGCTGGGAAACAGGGAGAGACCAGGGAGAAATAAGAGTCCTGCCAGAACAGATCTTGAATGAGGACATGGGAAAAGCAGAACAACTGGGCAGGACCTGGAAAGGACTACTGGAGGAATAACAGAAACACCATGGAAATATCATTTATAACTAGGACACTGCCAGTGGAATTATGCACTGCTTAGGGTACATAAAAATAAGAGTAAACCTTGGAGATGCTGTGGTAACTTTAATGCTGTGGTAGATGGCAAAGAAATGAATCATACATAAAGGAGAACCCTTTGGGATTGAGCTAGGAAGGCTAGTTTCTGGAAGGCTAGTGCAAGATATTCCACCAGGACTGAATTAGAGAGATCATCTGTAGCTCCACAGGCTTGGCTTTCTGTCTGGGTAGAGATGTGTTCGCTGTTATGAAAGAGAAATTACATCAGGAGCTAAGTCATTATGGGAGACCTTAGCTTCACAGAGATAAGGTGGAGAACAAATGCAAATATTAACAGCAGCAGCCTGATGCCTTATTTTTGCTAAATTTGATAGTTGGCACATTTTTTTCCACCCCAAAATTACTCAACAGGCAGTAGGTTACACTGTTTTACACTTGGCTTGGGCAAAGCAGCAAGGAACCTTACAGAGAAGCTAGTTATCAAAAATAACCTTGGATTGAGTGATTAGAGGAGCAGAGAAACTTGCCTTGAAAGAGGAGATTAAAAAGCTTGTTTAACCTAGAAAAATGAAATCCAGGAGGGGATATGACTGCTCTGTGTAAATAAAGGGGGGACAGATACACAAGGGAGGAAGAGAGGGTTTTTTTTAAGCAGAAAAACAATGCTGGTAGGAGAATAACTTGTGAGGAAGTTTGCCTTGAAGAGAAAGATGGATTTTAACCATCAGAGGAGGGAACTTCTGGCACAGCTGCCTGAAGAGAGCTGTCAAATGAACTAAAATGGGGTCATGGAGGAGAGCAACTGGTTTGTGTGGAGTTAGATGATGTTGCTGCCTAGAGCAACAGGGATGGGGCCAGATGAGCCTTTCCAGTCCTGTGGCTTTACGGAAACAGAAGCAAGAGGAGGAATTCCTCTGTGGAAAACATTTTCTCCTTGACTTTTCAGCTAGCACGTGTCAAAACTCAGTCTTAATGATCTTCTATCTCTGTCCCCCAGCTAACCTGTATGAACACAAAGACTCTTGTTGATGGTATCTCCACCTCTTAGTCTCACACCTCCCTCATTCAGCAGTGAAACCTTCTCCAGTGCCCTGAGACTAGACCATTCCTCTTAGCCTTCACCCAAGCTGGTGAAGTCATGACTCTCACAGAACTGACATCACATCCATCACCAAACGTAGGATTCCTGTGGTGCTACAAGGTCCTCACACAGGCTGGTCTACAGCAGGTGGAGAAGAGATGCCAGAGAGAGCAAAAATCTCCTGTTTACAGACACTTCAGGTGATTAATTAGCCACATCAGCCACAGCAGACAAGAAATGGTTGTGAATGCTCCACATGCAAAATTAATTAAGGCAGAAACAACACTCCTTCCTGAACCTCAAGTTCACCTTCCACAACCACCTGGGGAAGGCTGCTTCCTTCACTGCACCTGCAGAAGCAGGAATTGCTTCTAAGAGCCTTTCAATTAAGCATCTAGGCTACAGGAGATGGTGAAATTGTCTTCCTTCTCTATTTATACAGCACCCAGCACATGCCAAGGAGAGGCTGGACTTAGAACACAGCCAGGGTGAAGCACTTTGCTCCTGCTTCACAGCTCATCCTGGGAATAAAAGCTCTTTGCAGAAACATAGTTCCCCAGCTCACTGAGCTCTGGCATTTACACAGCTCTTGCCTTTTTTTTTTTTGCTGAAACATTTCTTTCCTGGTGCATTTATGTGCTTTTTGCAGTTGCTGAGGTCCAGTTTAGCCATGATTAGCCTGAGAAGGTTAATGACATACTTTGAGTGCTCCTGACTTCTGCAAAGTCAGTGAACTATGGAGTTCCAGTGGTGTCACAGCAAGGTCAGAGCTGTGAGAAGGCCAAAGCCTTTGCTTTAGCAAATCATTCCTCTAAACCAGAAGGTACCAAGAAAGTGCTACAGGCATAAAAGCAGCCAGGACCTCCTGAGTGCTCCATCTGGGAGATGGTGGTGCTCTTGGTGCTGGTGTTCACTTGGTAGCCCGAGCAGCGGTTCACCCAGGCAAGGCTGGCTCATGTAGGAGCACCATAATTTCCAGGGGGGAGATATTTGGTCAAGGTCTTCAGAGCTACCTGATGTACACAGGACCATGATTTATGGAAATGCAGAGTGCAATCAGCACAGGCATAATTAGGAGGCAGGAGGGGAGAAGTTAGAGGAAGCCGATCACAGCAGCGTGGGCTGGAGGTTGTAACTCAGCAAAGTCACAGCTTCCAGGGAAGGCAAATTAGGGTTTGGGGAGAAAAATTATAGAGAAAAATATATCTTAAAGAACACTGCAGACTGCTTGTCCCATCCTACATAAGCCACCCCCAGCTAACAGGCTGTGACAGCACCTGGCTCAGGCTCTTCGATAGTGTTGCATCCTTAGAGCCATCATGCCCCTCTGAAATGACTCTGTGTGAGGATAAAGGTGCTCAGTCCAACATCCTAAACTCCAGCAACATCAGCCTGTTCTGATTCAGATCTGGGAAACAGTATCTAGAGCCAGGGAGCTTGTACCATCCCTACCATTTCTCATTTAAGGTGAAAGAAGATTTCACCTTGAGCATTTCTGCTGCTCTCCTCTGCAGAACCCTGGGGCAGGGAAGAAGGGAGCAGGGATGCTTGCAAGATTTTTGCCACAGGGGGTTCAGCAGTCACAGAAAAAATGTATTTATGTGCATGTACAGGCGTCTCAAGGCTTTATGAAAGCATTTAGCAGTCTGTAGTAGTGCCTCTGCATTGTGCAGGTGTGCCTGCACCCAGCACGTGTCCATGCATGTAATGTCCTCCCTAATGATTTCTCCCTTTGGCTTTCCCCACCGAGTGCTGGCCTTGGCTCTGCATTTTGCTGAGTTTTCATTTCTTTCACTCAGACTTTTTTTTTTCCCCCCTAAAACATGTTACACAGAGGGAGGTGTGGGCTTGCCAATTCACACTGCAGTCTGGAAGAGGGTTGAGAGCTTTGGCCAGGAATTGGGTCCTGTGCAGCAGTGTACAAACCCTGACATGCGTTCTTCTGCACGGTGACATCTACTCTGTATACAGAATGTCTCCTAGGAATGTCCAAAAATGCAGATCCAGAGGAAGGCCACAAACATTTCCTTGTGCTGAGATAAGCTAAATGTTGCACCAGACCCTGGCAGAGTTAGGAAATGAGGCAACAGAGAGACAGAGAGAGAGAGAGAGAGAGAGAGAGGAGATGGCTTGCCTCAACCTCACTGTGCAAGCAAGACCGAACGTGCCATTTTGAAAAGCATCTCTGAGAGTATCAGAGAGATCCTTAAACCCTCAGGAGGTGAAACACCTCCCCATCCTTGAACAGACCAGCCAGAGCCTCTGCCCTGAAAAGCACAGAGTGCTCAGCTCTTCCCTCCCTAGAAATAAGGGGAGGGACACACCTCCTCTGAGGAATTCCTTCACACTGGGAGCAAGGCTTCAGGGAAGGCAGCTCCAGAACTGCACACCTCTTGTTTCTTTCCTCTCCCATCACTAAGAGCTCTGAGCAGGTGATTGCAAATGTTGTCCCCACCTACTGCACACCTTTGGCCACATCCTGGCCCTGGATTCACACAGCCAGCCCCACTACCTCCACATTATTCAAGGTGTATGTCTACATGCCCCAGCAGCAGTGATCCTAAGCTGATCTGAGCTTGAAGCCCAGGCAGAACTGCCAAGGGCCCAGCTGAGGCCATCTGGGCTGCAAGTCATCTCTGTGCAAAAGGAGCACAATCAAACCTGAGTGTGGGTAGAAAAAGAGGTAACCTTGAAAGCAGGGATTTGGGAAGGAGCGAGGAAGCTGTGCATTTGCCAAGCTCAGCTAGCAAAGAAGGGTTAAGCCAAGGACTGCTTTCTTGGGAGAGATAAAATTCTCTCTTTCAGCTCTGATGGTCCTCAGGCACACCTATTTTTCAAAGATTTGTCTGTCATTTTATGCCTAAACATGTCAACAAAAAGCAGATCTTGTGCCATTCCCTTTCTGCAGCCTGAAAGTAGGAGAGCAGGCATGACAGAGGCAGTCTTAGAGACATAAGATGAAGCTCAGGCTCCCAGCAGGCTGCAAGAGGTCTTTGGTAGCACATGTCAGTCCACATGTGGAATGACTTCTTGCAGTCTGGAATTAGCTGGGTGAGTTCATGTGTGTATTTAAATGTGTGTGTAGTTGCCTCTATAAGGGGGGAAGTAGTAAGCTTATAACTAGGTCCTCTGACACTTTCCATCAGAGTCTCCAGAAAAGCCAACACCTCCATATTTCGCAACAGGCATTTGAAAGGGAAAAAAAAAATCCTAGGGCTAAGGACATGATTTTTACTTTGGCCCGTCAAATTTCATTCACTCTTAAACTGTATTATAAACTGTTAAATAATCATCATATCTTTTCTGCCACTTCCCTGTAGAAATCCTGGCAGACAGCCAAAACAGCATCTGAGCATAAATGTTCTAAAGACCTAAGCCCATCAACACAGCAAACCAAGGGGGACATCCCCACCAGTGCCACAGCCAGCACCAGGAACACCTCAGCTTCAGCAGAGCAACAGAAAGGCCAAGGCACCTGATCAGGCTGCCCACCAAATGCAGATAAACCACCCAGGTTTCTCAGCTTTTAAATGCAGCCCACTGTGAGAAGGTCACCTACACGCTACCATTTAGGACGCAGGAGAAAGGCAAACCAGTTTGAGCTGTCCTGATGGTCTGGGAACAGCAGAGGTTAGTCATTGGGCTGAGCAGTCAGACTTAGCAATGAGCAATACACTTCTACAGAGAAGACTTGGGGGTTTCCCCTTAAAAACAAAACAGACACACAAAGAAAACCCAATTCATAAAGCAACCTACACTAAAGGAGCCTCATTTGGGTTGAAATATGAAAAAATGGCAAGTTTATGGTTTCCTTTTCAGCATTTCTTCCGTTCCACTGGTGTGTGGACATTTTGATTCAAGTTTAATTAATGAAGGCATGAAGCTCTCTCCAAGAGGTCTCTGCCTCCATCCTTGTACTGCAAAGAAACCTGAAGGAGCAGAATGAAGGTGTCCCAGGATACCAGACTGGCATTTCCTAGCTTGACTTCACCAAGTAAGAATGAAATCATTGTTCTTTTATTGTCTGCCTGTAATTGCTTATACAGCCTGAACATGCACAAGCTCTTACAAAACCAATAAATGGACCAAGAAAGTACCAGTGGGGATGGAGAAAGAGCTATCCATGAATCACCGAGGCAAAGGAGAGAGGAAGAAAGACATGGCAATGAACAGCAAGACCAGTCAAACCATGTTGAGATTATGCAATCCCACCTCTTGACAAAAAAGGCTGCCCTGACCTTGCCAAGGGGTTGAATGAGGCAAGGAGAACAGAAGCTGAGCTGGAAGGAAGTGTTGGTGAGAGGTAGAAGAGGATGAAGCTGTGAGGTCCCTTACGGTCATGGTGTCCAGAAAGCAAAGGAGAGGACAGGAACACACTAACCAGGCAGACTCTGCTGCTGGCAGGGTTTTCATATCACAGTAACAGACTTTAAGCAGACTAAGGGAGAGGAGGTATGGACAGGACCAACCTGGTCTGGTTTGTGCAACCTTAGAGCAGGCACATGAGGGTAGAGGTAGACGGCACGGGGACACCGAGCCAGTGATGGTCCTGATGCCACTTAGCCACATTCAGGGCTGAGGGGAGAGCTGAAGCCAAGTGCCAGGCTCCCACAGCTGCCTTGCCCCATGCCCTGCTGCTGCATCCCTGTGGGGCTGCTCTGCTCAGCAGGGCTTTGCCAGCAGAAGCCTCTGCCAGCAGATGTAAGGCAGAGCTGGGTTTCACAGAGCAAACTTGCCTCAAGCAGCTGCAGCAGCTGTGCAGAGTGCAGATGCTTCCTCCCCAAATGCCCAGGAGTGCAGGGACCCAAGCACTTGGCTGTAAATCTCATCCTGTGCTTACTCCATGACCTCAAGCAAGCCACTGAAGCTCAATTTTTCCTCTAGAAGAGACTCTTAATAATCCATCCCACGTTGCAAGGGGGATGAGCAGGAATGTAACAGCTGGGGGCAATGACAGAGGTCAGTACAGTCAGGAGATGCCTCTGTTCATCCACCCTGGAGGAAGTTGTGAGCTGAAGGCTGCACCTCCAACACCTTGAGGCATCAGAGGAGGGAGCATTGCCCTGGGAGGGTGCTGGTTCCCATGGAAGAGCAGGACTGCAGGTCAGGCATGGGGGTCAGCAGCTGGAAAATGAGCAGTGGGATTCTGTAGGGTACTGGCTAAGGACTGGTTTGAGAGCAGGAGATTAACTAAAGCTTGAGAGCACGTTCTTGGGTCCTCTCCAGCTGCTCTGGAAGCTGAAGTGGCACAAGTGACCAGACAGCTGTCTTTTCTGGCTCTCTGAAGATACCTTTCCTGGAGGAAAGAGAGCACAGTGGTGCTCAAGCTGGTAGACTGGCACTCAGCCCTGCCTCTTCCAGCCTCCAGGAAGCAGATCCATCTCCCCTCCCATGACCAACACCAAACTCCATCAGCTGAGACCCTAACCCACAGCTCTCCCTCATGGCTCTAGAGCAGCCTCTCTGCCAGCCCAGGACCACAGGCAGGAGGTCTGCACACATACACACACACTCCTCTAAAGATGCTCCTCAGCTGTGCCTGAGAGATGTGTCTCACCAGCACAGTACACAAGGAAATGGAAGAAGCTTTGGAGATCTGGGCAGAACAAATGCCTTGGAGAAAGTCAGCAGCCCTGGGTGACAGGACAGGCACTGTGGTGGGGTGGCCTGCCAGGTTCAGCATAGCCCCACAGTCAGTTCAAGGCACATCCAAGAGCAGAATCTGCTTCCCTGCTATCCTGAGCCCTGAATGCTGCTCTGCTGTGCCAAGAACATCCACAGCAAGCCAGGCCTTACCCTTCCTGCAACAGAGGAGATCGTGCTTATGACTAAACATTTATCCCTTCCAGCCTGCTGACTCCTTCACCAGGCAACCTTAACATCCCATTACTATCAGCCTTTGTGGAGCTAAATATATACCCTGAGCACACACACAAACACACAGAGATATGTCTCTATCTAGCAGAGAATCCAATTAAGTGACTATGTTACGCCTTGGCAATTAATGAATGCAACAAGCTGAGCTGCCTCTTGCATATGATTAAAGTTCAAGCAATATCAATCACAACAGAGACAAGATTCCAGATTTTCCTTCCTGCTAGCTCCTAGGAGATTATTAACACTTAAATCAATGGGCAGATAACTCAGGAAACTCATCTTCCCAGTGACACACAGACTGTCCTTCAGTCCATTGTAGTCTGTTCTTGCAGGCAGCATGGCAGACCCTTCCTCCCTTCTTATACAGCTTTCTGCAGCATTTTCTGGAAGGCAGGTCTGCAAAAATATGCTGGTGTCCTATGGGTCAGAAGAAAGCAAATTCCATGACTGAACAGTCATGGTGCAAATATTTTCTTTCTCTGTGTTCAGTTGCCAATTTCTGGTTTATGTTTACAGGTCTGCAAGCGTCTGTGTGCACACAGGTCCCTGAGTATTCTACACCTTAACCCTTTTCCAAGGCTAGGCTTTTCGGTGCGGTTTCTGCCTCTCAGCCATTGACAATTCTGAGCTCTCTGGGGACTGAGCAATCCCTCCTCTTACCAGAGCTCCCCTCTGCATTGAGACATTCCTGTGGCCCTCCTCATACCAGAGCTCCCTTCTGCATTCAGTAGACATTCCTGTGGGGCAAGTTCTACATAAATAAATATTTAAGTAGCCTCTAAACCGCAGAAGATGCAGAGAAGCACACAAGGGACTTGGCTGCAGTACTGAGGGCACAGAGGGGAAAGAACAGAGGCATGGTCTGGAGGGGTTGGAGAAGACAAATGCTGATGAGAGCATGAACTGGAAACACAAACATCTCCTTCTTTTCCCTGACCCAGCCACCACAGTAGGTTGGTTTGCAGAAAACATCCCAAACCCCAGCTCTGGCACATGTGTGCTCAAGTGTGCTCAACAGGAGTGAGAACAGGGATGGTTCCTTGCCTGAACTCAGCTGACACTTACACAGGAGGTGTTGAGTGACTACAGCCATCACCTTGGTCCCTCTGTGGAGCACAATGGGGCACTGGTTCATGGCAGGTGTTTCCAGAGACTACAGTAGTGCATATAATCACCATAACCATAAGCTTGCTCTGCACAGGTCCTGAATCAAACCAGCCAGTGCTGCTTTTTTCACAAATGAAAAAATGGCAGAAACTCCAGAAAAGATTCCTATTTTCTTCTTCCATTCATACCTCAAAAGGCTCTCCCCAGTCCCTCCTTCCCCCTGTCCCAGCACCAAACACAAACCCCTAGCTGCTGGCTCCATGCATCTGCCAGATTCTGATTAAACTCCCAGATAATAACCTTGCAGAGCAGAGCCAAACCTGCAGCAGTACAGGCTGTTCTCATCCTTGGCTCCCAAAAATAGTTCCTTGCCAATAAGAGTCAATCAGTCCAGGCTTTGCCAACCTGCACTTCTACTGTTGTCCCCTCCACCCCAGGGGCTGCTGACACAACTTCTCCCCTCCAGAGGGGTTATGAGGCTCTGAGTGCAGCCAGGAGTTGTGTGTTGGTTGCTGGAAACATCTCAGGTTTGTAATATTGATATAAATCAGGCTTCTGTAGGCCCTCCAGGTCTCCACTCCCTGGCACGAGGGAGACAGGAGAATCCTGCACTGCAACATCTCTGAGACAGCATTTGTGGCCTCTGGTCTACACCTCAACCTTCCTCACAGCCATGATCATCCTGGGATGACTCTTCTAGCTTTGTCTCAACAATGCCTGCTAGGAGGACTCAGCATAACTGGCTGCAAAGAGGAAGCAGAGGAACCTGGAAGGAAAACAAGAGAGAGGAGAAAAAGGAGGTCCTAGAACAGAGGCAAACAGAAGAGGGGACTCTTAGAACCAAGGATGGAGTGTACATTACCAACAAGCCAAACCAAGCTCAAGCATGGGTCACTCTGGGGACAGAAACCACTTTGTTTCGCCTTAGTACTGCTCGTTTTGATATCTACACTGCAAAATTTACCCCTGGTGTTAAGCAGTGAACCCTTCCTGAAGTCAATGGAATTGAAGCCAGAGGTGAATTTGGCTCCCAAAGGACTTTTCTATGCAGTAATTTGGGTAACGACCCTTCAAAGCTTATATTGTGGCCACAGCATGATTGAGGGAGAAAAATGGCCCGCAAAAAGGCTGCAAGAGAATAATTATCTGTCATATGCAAGTCTAGAGCTCAGCTAAACCAGGGTGCCACAAAACAAGGGCAAAAAAAAAATACTGGAAGTTAATGAGCACCCCTGGAGAAATCCTTAGCCCCACCTAGCAGCCCAGATGTGTTCATAGAGTAACCTGCATCCAAATTGCATCCCAGATGTGTTCATAGAGGAGCCTGCATCCAAACTGCATCCCAGAATAGTTTGGAAAGTTAAATACCAGACAGCAAATGGCACACAGCAGAGCTGCTGCACTGAGCAATCAGGAGGCAGACCAAATGGCCACATAATTTCTCCTTTTAAAAGCAACTGCATAAAAGCTCATTCATCCATAAAAATGCTGCCTTTCTGTTCTCTGCCTTCTTGGGAGCCTGCTTGCCTGCCCCTTCCTTGCCAGCTACAGACTTCAGATCTTCCCTAAGGAGAAGGAACAAACACCTCTCCTGCCATGGCCAAGCCTTGCCTCCACATCTCAAGGCTGGTTTATGTGAGTATTACCAGACAGGGCTAGACAATGAGTTCAGAGGCTCTCAGATTCATGTTATATTACAAAAGTATTACTATAAATATACCAACCCTCAAAAAAATTATATATCAAGGCATTTTGTGGTCAACACATTTGGGATTTGAAAAGCAGGAATGAATAGATTATGGTTTCAGGTATGGGAGGATAGATTTGTTTCCTAGTCCCTTTAACTATCTGGTTCTCTTGTGTCCAATGAAATCCAGATATGGTTTTAAACACCATGAGATTCAGCCTTCAGCCTCTTTTCAGCTATGATGTCTGCAAGACCTGCCTTACAACAGCAAGTCATAAGCACCATTCCTTCTGCTAATAACACAGGTTTATTTCACTTCCTCATTGCCCTCAAGGTCTCTCACCCTCTCCATATCCATGTTCAGTTCGTCTACTCCTAATGTGCAACATCACCTTTAGTATCTTGAGAGACTCACTCCTGGAAGGTTCTTTTTGTGGTGCCTAATACAGGACACCATGATACTAGCATGACAGCCTCCAGTGTCATTGTGTTAACCATAGTCCAAAGGAACAGTACAAACAGACAGGAACCACCTGGACTTCCAATCATACAAACCCCATCACAAAATGCTTCCTCCTTCAGGGAGCAGGTGGGAGTGATGACACAGTCACTGAGTGTTGCAAGTGGGGAAACTCTGAGATCCAGAGGTCATTGCTGCTGCCCAGTTTCTCCCTGCTCCTCTCATCTTACAACGACCCAAACTCATCAAATCACTGCTTCTGTGTCTTATTTTCTACACCCCTGACTATTCTCACTGCTTCCCCCTCCTTCCAGTTTGCCCAGATCTTCCTTGAGGTGCTACCCATGGAAGTGCACAGAGCTCTCCAGCCTTACCATCACCCAGCAGTGCACAGAGATTACATCATGCACCTCGCAGGCTCAGCTCCTATTTATACATCCAAGTGCAGCATTTGCCTCTTTCTCAACAACACACAATCATGTTCAGCTTCTGATCCTCTTTCATCCTCCCCCCCAATCCTTTCCTGCAGGGCTGTGATCTACTTGGTCTCTCTCTGCACTGTGTTTATGTAGCCCATTATTACTGCTGAGGTACAAGAGTTTCTGCTTGTTTCTGCTGAATTACATCCCAGTTTTCCAGAGCCTAATCTCAAATTTGCCAAGATCATTATGAATTCTAACCCTGTTCTCCAACAAATTCACATCCCCCCCCTTCCCTCCCCCGAGCTTGCTGTCATCTTCACAGTTGATATGCAAAATCTCCATCCTTTAAAGCAAACCTTGAACTGAGGGGAGCACAGGACAGAGCCTGACAGAACCCAGGCAATGCTCCCTCTTCCAGTTTGACATTCCCACTCATTTTCCATGCATTTGTTATGAGCTCTCCTCAAGGACTTGCTCCTCCGGATTGCTAATACAGTGTGATGAGAGAGATGGTAAAAACCTTACTGGAGTCAGAGCAGATGACATCTTTAGCTTCACCTCTGTCCACCAGGCCTGTTCTCCTGTCAGAGAAAGATATTGTATTGCTCTGACACGACTTGCTCCCAACAAATCCTGGTGGACTTGTACACATCTCCTTGTTATTGTTCAGATGCTGACAAGGAGTTTGCTTGATAATTCATTTAATATTTTTTTTCAGAGGAACAGGGTTAAGCAACAGTGATTCCATAAATCTCCAATTCCCAAGCTCCCTTCCCCTCTGCTCCACCTCCCTGTTCTTTTTCCAAGACAGGCATTGATGTTTCTCCAGGATCTGGTAGGTACCACCTGGGTCAGCTGTAGAGGTACAGATCCAAAGCAGTGCATTCCCAGAACACCCTGGCTGTAGATTCCCTTTGGGAAAGGGGCAGGCTGGCTGTGTCATGTGTTGCTGCTACAGGAGAAAGGAAATTGTTACCTTGTCTTGGGAAACAGGCACCCTTGCCCGCGGGCAAGTCTCCTTTGTCACGCTGACAGCAGACTAGAGACTGGCGTTAACATGGAGCAGACCTCCTGTCCTGCAGCACAGCCTGCCATCTCAGCCCCTGACAGCATTAAGCAGCTCAGCCAGGGCACCTTAGACCTCATCCACAACACCTCAACCATTTCAGTCCTTCCTCCCACCCAGCTTAAATCCTTTTGTCACTGTGCCTTTGTCCTGCTCAGCAGCATTTCCAGCCACTCAGCCCAGCCAGGGATTCAGCAGGGAATGATGTCAAGCTGAGGGCCTGCACCTGCTCTGACATGACAGTTGTCATCCACTCTTCCTCCTTATTCTCAAGGTTCTCTGAGACATTGCAACCCTGAATTCCTGCTGGGTCCTGCACCCCTGCTATGTCAGAACATCTTCTACCCCAATAAAGAGGAATTCATCCTAGGCAGGCAATGAGCTGTGCAATGCTTCAGGGTGATGATCCAGGCCATGGAAAACCAGGATATGACCTGAGGCCTGCTGCACTTATCTCACTTGTAGCAAAGGACAGGCTGGACAGCAAGCCACTGGATGAAGGAGGAGTCTGGACTGTGCTCTGGGGTGCGAAGTGGAAGCCAACAGCCATGTACTGGATGCAGGCACAAGCTCCAGGCTGGGAGAAGTCAAGCAGCTGAGACCACTGGAGAAGGGAAGTTCCTCTGTAACTACTGAGAGAACAATTAACTGGTGTCCTGGGGAAACACTTGTGTTCCAGGGATGAGCTCTGATGGGCAAATAGCTTTTTCTTGTACTAACTATCATGTGAATTCTTCAGGGCTGATAAGGACCCAGGTGCTCATCAATTATTGAGATTGCTTGAAAAGGCATTTAGCAGAGTGAGCAAGAGGCTAGTCTGTAGCTCTACCTCAGTCCCAGCTGGGCTGCTCTTACAAACCCACCAGTGAGAAGGGATGATGGGGGGAAAGAAGTAAATAGAGAGAAAAAGAAGAGAGAGAAAAAGAATGTAGTAGAGCCTTCTTGCTGAAGTAAATCATGCATGGTACAGGAAAGCTCTCTTTGCCTTGGAGTAAAGTTCTGTAGTATCACCCTCTTCCTTTCTACTGGAATGAAAACAGCATCTCCTTTTTTTATTTCCCCTCAGGGCGCAGCCCAAACCTTCTGAGACTAACTCCTAGACTGCAGAGAAAACCTTGGATTGGAGGCAGGTAAAGGCAATAGCATTGTTGCCCCAGCAGCACTGTCACCACATCCTGACCACTCCACTGCCCCAGACCTGCTTCATTAAGAGCTGTGAGAGTTACTATGTTCAATGGACTATGAAACACACTAGGCTCTTCTGTGTCAACCTCCATTTAGGGAAAAAGCTCTTACTGCTAATTAGCTGCCACCAATCAAACTCTCACCTGTCAACACACATCTTCACATGGATCTGCAAAGAACCATCCCCTGAACAGAACAAATCCATGCATTAGCTGCAATTCACCATGCATGATGGCCATAGCCAGAACTTCATCTTCCTTGGCTTTGGAGAAGAAGTACAACTCTCCACAAAGATCTCATGTGTCAAGGCAGCTCTCAGGAGATCCACAGCTGGTGTGGATTCAAAGTGAGAAAAAATCTCAAGTATTTCCAGATGACCATTATATGAACTGGAAGGGAAGCGTTGTCTCCTCAACATGAAACATCTGTTTCAACAAGTGCTGAGAAAAGCAATCTGTGCAGATCAGTTCATCTGCAAGTCAGAAGGTTCTTCCTTCTGCAGCTGCACCAGCAGGAAGAAGAAACTTGACCTCATGCACTATTGCAGCCCAAGAGCTTGAGGAGAGCCCCAGGCTGCTGTGCTGCTCCTCTATCAACCCATTTCCTAAATCTTCTCCTGGAACAAACTTGTCCACAGTCACCTTGCTTAAGGAAGTGAGAGGCATTGTTCTAACCCAGATGGAAGCCACTTTTTCTGACTGATCCCCCCACTTTTGACCTCTTGGTTAACAAAGGAACCAACCAATACCTCAGCTCTGCTCTGTCCCTCAGTCTATCCCACATTTCACACTTCCAGTCCTCCCTGCTCACTGCCCTGCCTCCCATTACTTAGCATTCCTGATGCTCGCTATGTGCAGGAGATCCTGTGAGAACACCTTCTCCAGAAAAGAAGCCAGAGGAAGAAGAACAAACAGCTTATTAGCCAACAAGGAGTCTTCAGGCACCACAGACAGAAGATTTGCCAAAGCTCCTAAGATCATTGGTTTTATTCATTTCCCACTCTGTATTATTTCAATCTCTCCAAGCGCAATAAACTTGAAGAATATCCCTGGAAACACTTCCAACTAACACAAGGTCAGAAAATGACATTAGAGACCTCCACAGTCAGTGAAGAAAAAATACAACCAGCACCTCCCTGGGCTCCCACTCTCCTCAGGAGCAGCCTCAGCAAAGAGGCAGTGCAGCTTGCCCTAAAGGTCAACAACTGCTGTTTACACTTGGCCAAAGTCATGGAAGAAAATATTAGCACCTAGCACCCTGTGCCAAGACATCTCTTTCATAGGCAGACGGGAACATCATCCAGTGGTTCCATGAGCTCTTGTGGCCTCTTCCTCTGAGGGAAAGACACAAGGTTTGCGTGACACAGTAGAGGATGGTGTCTAGGGGCCAGCAGGAGAGGTCTGTCAAGAACAGATCATCTCCTTTTCTGCTTCAGTTTTAGAAACCAACTTGTAAAGTTGTGATGCTGTCTAAATGTTCCAATAATTCCCACGTTTTTCCTGCCATGCAGCTGAGCCCATGCTTACCACACCCTTCCTCAAGCCCTGAACAGGGAAAGAGGTCACAGTTTCAGTTTTGACCTTGACCTGGTGCTGATCACTAGTGGTTTCCTCAGAGCTCAAGGTTCAGTTATTCCCTCAGCATCTGCAGAGCTTTGCATTCATCACTGCAGAACCTTCTGGAGCAGAGGGATGGTAATTTCCTCTGAAGGAGGGACACTGGCTAAGAGTATGTTCTTTTTTTAATACCAGAATCATGTGGTTTGTGTTTCCAGCTTCCTGAAACACACAGAAATAGCCATTTGAATATAAATGAGAGGAGGTCCCTGACAGTGCTGCTTTTTGCTGAAAATTTCAAAAATAGCATTCAAGAATTTGCAAACAAAAAAAAACAAACCAAATTTGTACAGGTTTGTAGCAAACGAAGACCCTGGAGTGCCTCTATTCAAACTTCTCAGCCTTCTCACAGAAAAGTTGAAGTCTCAACTTCATATGAAAAATATATTTTAACTGAAATACTGATTTTTCCATTAAAAACAAAGACAAAAACAAAAACAACAAGCATCACCCCAGCTGCCAGTGAGCCTTTGTCCCCATGTTCTGTGAGTCTGTTCTTGGAGGTCCTATCTTTCTCAGCTTCCCTCGTTATCCTCCACATCCTCCTTCTCCTTCCGTAGTCAATGCACAAAAAAGGGCAAAATTCCCTTTTTTCTGGAGCAGAACCTAAAAACATCTAATCCTCCACTCTTATCTCCTTCATTTCAAATCCCAACTGATTCAAAGGAGGACTGTCCACCTCCCTCACCTACCCCCTCAGTGCCCTCAGAATTCTTCAGCATCACCAGATACACCATGTAGGAGAGACATGGCAGAAGAAATCAAATAGCATTGTAAGGTGTCTATAATTACCCCAAGTCATTTTTTTTTTCCACAGAGCAGCAATTTGCAATCTCTTCCAGCCCTCTCTTTGGAAGGCAGATGTTGACCATGTCAGCTGTCTGCTAAGAAAGCATTTTCATGAGTTGCCTTTCTTGGTGGTGGTGGAGGAGGAAGCTCCTGGAAAATTCCACCCATGCAGATGCAGGGCAGGCACAGCAGAGACTCTCCAGGCTCCTCAGGATGTCACAACACAAACTGGGTCCCCTCCCCTCAAGCAGAAGGTTAAGGGACATTCCTTCCATGATCCTGCCCATAGGAAGGCAGCTTTGGGGAGAGTATCTGGGAGAGGGAGGATTTTCCTCTGCTGTGTTCCTCTCTCTCCAGAGCAACATCTAGACAGATATGAACCAATGCAAATAAACTTAGTGTATGTCTCTCCATTCAGTTCCTCTCCACCTCCCTCCTTTTTGGTCTGTCCTATCTTGTAGTCAACAGCCACAGACTCCCAGCCTGTCCATCACACAATTGCTTTGCATCTGCTGAAAGCACCCACTGATCCTTGACATTCTATCTCAACACACTTTTTTCCTCCCTCCTGCCTCCCCATTACTCTTTAATTACACTCACTAAAGACCCAAAGATGTCCTCCTTCTCCCTATTGATTATTTCTTCCCATCACTTGCAGGAAAATCTTCATACTCCCTTATCTGGCAAAAAAATATATATGCTTGGGTGAAAAAATATCTCTTCTCAGCAGCCAGGCAAGAGTCCAGCAATGCCCAGGCTAGCCAGGTTTTAACTAAAGCTCAAGGAACATTGCACAGCCAACCCTGGGAATACTTCAGAGTGTTTATCAGAGGCAGGAGACTCCTTCACAGAGAAAGTCTTTAGTGCAGGTCTCACTAGGCTGGACTCTCTTAATCTTTATTTGTAACACAGTGTCTCCATCAGTCCCAGACCAGAGCAAGGTGCCTTGGCAATGAGGAGGAAAATATATACACACAGGTCTTATTTTGGAACCAAACACAGGAGAGAGAGCACGAATGAGAACAACTATCCAAACAGATGCACGGAGATCCTCCGTGTGTCTGCTCCTCAGCCTTCCTGGAAGCTGAAACCTCACATAGCAGAAGGCTGTAGGGAAAGGGACAAGGCACAAAGCTGGTGGAAAACACAGCTGCAGCATGATCTACACCCAGGAGAAGCTGAAGGAGAGCAGCTGCCCACAGGTAGTCCCTATCAGAGGCAGAAAAGCCACACCACTGAGATCCTCCTTCCATCTGAGGCTCCTCTTTCTCACTCTGCTTGGCTGTGCAACTCTGCTGTGCATCACTGAACAGCCTAACCCCATCCCACCCCACCAGAGCTGAAGGTTGCTCACAGTGAGATGTTGCCTTTTTGTTAATTCTGCAGAGTGCCTGGGATTCTTCTGGAAGGAAGGAACAGGAGCAATGTAAGTCATGATCACGTACAGGAGCCAAGGAAACACAACCTGAGGGAAACAAGCACCAGGATCTGCCACACAAAGTACAGACCAAGTCAAAAAGCTTCAGCAGGAACAAGAAAAAGGCTGTCAAACAACCTTCCCAGGTTTGGCATGGTGGGAGATGTTGCAGGATGCAGTTAGCCTGGCAGAAGGAAATGAAATAAGCCTGGCAAACTCCTGACTCAGCAGAAGGGAGCACAACTCCCCCCATTCTCCTTACCCCCCAGCACACTTTTGAAACAAAGGCAGGTCAGTCAACACCAGAGCCTTTCCCAAGGAAGAAAGGCCAAGGAATAGTGGCAGGAGCTTACACAGCACTGAGGGGCAAGGAAAGAGTGAGGAACATCAGGATCTAACCTTAACTAAGGCATGCTGGCTAAAAAAATGACAGACTCAGGGAAAAAAGAGCCCAGGGAGAGGGAAAACAAAGGATGCTGAACATGCTGTACATCACAATCAATGGCACCAAACCCATGCCAGGGTGCAGGAGCACTGAGAGGAACTCCAGCACACAGAGCTCCAGTGATAGCCACAGCTTCAACACTGAGATACCTCTGAAAAGCAGCAGAGAAGTTAACACCTAACAGTGCAGAGAAAAGTCCAGGAGAAAGGATTGTCCTGGTCGAGTTCAAAATGGTACCAAGGTGCAGGTCAGCATCAAGGCAAGTCAGTCACAGAATGGTAGGGGTTGGAAGGGACTTCTGGAGGTCATCCAGTCCAACCCTCCTGGCAGACCAGGACAACCTGGAGCAGGTTGCATGCTGCAATCACACACAGTCAGGATTCCAACCCAAAGTAAGGAGTAGGTGAGAACAGAGCAAAAGAACCAACACCCGAGTGAAATCAAGGCAAGGACACAACAAACAAGCTATTGCTTACTGAAAATCAGTCTGAGTAACTTCATATTAAGATAAACTCATTTTGAATGTACTCAAAAAGAAATGTTGCCAGGCTTCCACTCTAGAGAAAGCAAACTATCAGAACCCTAACAATAAAAATGAGGAAGAGAAGGAGGAAGATTTCCAGTATGTGGCTGGGGACAAAGCTGAGGAAAGTCAAGTCTGCTGCACAGTGTTGTAGGAGACACAACCTGTCCATGTTACTGTAGGAGTAACTACCTGAGCAGAGTCCAGCTGGAGCAATTCCTGTTGGGCTGATGAATAGTTGACTCATAAATGGAGTTTGGGGGGAAAGTCATTCTTGTGCTCAGACTGAAATTAGAGAAGACTTGGCCTGAAGAGAAGGCAAGGGAAGGAAGTCTGAGAATGTCAACATCTATCACTTAGACCTCTCACTATGATATGATTTGCTTAAAAATGGCAATGCACACCAAAAATAAACCTTTAAAAAATTTCATTTTCACAAGACTTTTTCCTATCTAAACAGGTCTATGTTATAAAAGGTTTTTACTACATTGAAACAATCTTTTTTTTTCTTTTTTGAGGTCAGAAAATCATTTTGTGTGGAGTCAAAAAGAAAGATGAATTTGTTCACCAAAAATAGAAAACAATATCTATGCTTCTCATTCCTAACCAAATCCTTCCTGGTTTTTTCTGAGGATGTTGTGGATTGATCAGGGATGATAGGAACGATCCTTGATTCTGTGTTGTGATTGGAATAGTTAATTACTTGGAAATTCATCCTCATGGAGCAGCTCAGCTACCACCTGAATTAAGATATGGATGTTTATCGTCAACATGCTGGGACAACAAATTCCCACAGTCAATTAAAGGCTCGCAATGAAGGCAAAACAGACACAGAGCAACATCTGACACACCACAGACACCTCCAAGCTGGAGGGGAGCAGGAGGATGTCCATCCAGAAGCTGTGTCCTAGCATACCAGGCCTGCTCTAAGAGGTGGTGCTGCATCATAAGGTAGATCTTCCACCACAGGTTTTGGGTTTTTTTGGTTCTCTGTGAAGTTATCCCATCAGATGTTAAGAAGACTGGAACTTTTCCAGTAGCACTGGATGTTTTTCAGTGGTTGCGCCTTCTCAGCTGCAGCTCTGCAAGCACACAAGAGCACCTCCACTGATTTTTTTCTCCACCTGCCCTTCAGACTCTCAATGAAGCCACCACAAGCTTGCACAAAGCCACTTCTCCTTCTGTGCTGCCTATCAAAGCCTTCAGCAGAGTCAGGCAGTTGGTGTCTAAAGCCTGCTGCCTACCATCCTGACTAATGTTGTCTGATTGTTCCCTTCTCCTCCCCCGTTGGTCCATCTGCACCCATCTGCTGCCTTTTGTCTTCTCATTAAAGTGTAACCACTCTGGGGTAGGAGACACTGTTCAGGTTAGAGCTCACACAGCTCCTGTAGAGTCCAGCTTCATAACTGGGCTACAGAAAAGATGAAGGGACTTGGACATCTCTCTGATGAGGAAAGGCTGATGGAGCTGGGGCTGATAAGCCTAGAGAAGAGAAGACTGAGGAGGGATCATATCAATGTTTATCAATACTTCATGGTGGGTGTCAGGAGGATGGGACCAGTCTCTTCTCAGTGGTGCCCAGTGTCAGGACAAGAGGGAACAGGCACAAAATGGAACATAGGAAGTTCCATCTAAACAAGAGGAGGAACTTCTTTACTTTGAGGGTGCCAGAGCACTGGACCAGGCTGCACAGACAGGTCATGGAGTCTCCATCTCTGGAGAGATTCAAAAGCTGCCTGGACACCCTCCTGTGTAACCTGCTCTAGGTGACCCTGCTCTGACAGAGGGGTTGGATTGGATGATCTCCAGAAGGCTACTATCACTCTCAACAGCTACACTAACGCAGAAGTGGCAGGAGGCATAACCACTGCCTGGCCTTAATAATTAAGATCTCCAGATCTTCCAGTATCTGATTTGCATTAGAGGACAAAGTCTCTCCAAGAAGCTATCATTGCTTCAATGTAAGAATTCCCTCCAGTAGCCAAGAAACAGGGCCTGGCGGAGAAGAGCCAAAAGATCTTTCTGCAGGCTCATGAATCACATAAATACACTCCAAAAATCAAGCAAACAAAGTCAGGAACTGCTCAAGCAAGAGAGCAAACAGCTTATACTCAGATAATTATGGTAGTTGAGAGGAGACACCCAGCTAGTGTCCTCTTTGGTCAAAGAGATGGACTAGCAGGATATGGTAATCTCATCTGCCAGTCTGATACCATCAGTCAGCACAGATACCATTTGACTGCTGTGTCCACAAGATGTAGGTAGGAGGCTTTTTCAGGGAGATCCTTTCATTTACCCCCTGATAAGGAAAACTTAGTGTGGCACTTGCATCTCAGGAGGCAGGGTAAGATTAACACGGCCACAATTAGCCATGAGTACATCCTGTGAGAAGCCAGGCCAAACCCTGTCAGTGGATGCAGCATAGGTGCACAAACAAAGCCATCTGGTTGTCTGATGGAATCAAGGTCATCAGCAGAGCCATCAGATGTGGCCTAGATCAGATGTCTAAGGGACACTCACTTGGGAGAGAGGAACCCATGAAATATGTATTCTTTGATGCAAGTCTGCCGTCTAATGAGAGGTAAGGGATTCAGGACATTAGAGAGACCTCTAGAAAGAACACAAAGAGAGGGGGGAAGTGTCTACAGGCTCCCATCCTCATTTCAGCCACATGGGCTTCAATGCAAAAAGATTCCTCTGCCCAAAGTGAAGCTACACCCTTCTAAAAACTAGTTCTATGAGAACTAGCCACTATTCATCAGTAACTCTGAGTAGGTTTAAATCAACTCCTGTGCTACCTTTCCTCAGGGACAATGAGTCATAAATCCCCATACGCACAGGAAAATTAGCAAAACAAGACTGATTTGCAAAAACAATCCAATCTTGGCTCACTAGAAAAAGATGCAATAGGATAAAAAAAACACTCCAACATTTCCTCCCTGAAATCCCTGGACATGCTGCCAAGGTGCCAAAACCCCACAGAGCGCTCAGAACCTGGTTCTTCATGGTGTCACCAGTACCACACAGACCCTTATTAACAGCCAAGAAGACTGATCAGATGTTCAGCCCTCATGCCCTGTTATCCCTATCACTGGGACACTGAAGCACACAAAGAAATGGCAGTAAGTATTTCTTCTAACACACAGGAAGACTTTAGACAAGGCCTGAAAGCTGCATCAGCAAAAGCCACAGCCTCTGCAGCACCTCTGTGTTGTTCATCAGCCTTCCAAAGCTGCAGGAGGTGACAAGTGCCTTCTCAAGGGCTTTTGTTTGCAGCCATCCACAAGAGTTTTCATGCCCCAACTGTCTGCTCACACAAAAGGCACATGGCAGAAGCTTGCAGAAATCATGTCCTCACTGGACCCAGGCTTGAAATTTCTGCTGATCACCTTGTCCATAACCCAGTTTTTCTTTCCTATCAAGAAGTGGTCTCTAGTGAGACTCTCTTCAGGTTCATCCTGTTCATCTCATCACAGCAATGCAGGCTGGCAGAGAACCACCAGAGATCACTTAGTGCATCCACCAGCTCTGAGGCTGGACAAGACAGATTTAAACCCCACACTGCTGGGTATTTTTCTGTGTGTCCTCCGGCAAATGAGCCTCACCAGCAAATGAGCCTCACCATGTCTCATCATGCTGACAATCAGACAGCTCCCTACCCATCTAACCAAAACCTTCCTGCTTGAAAACTTAGCAAGATTTCTTCTTTCTTTTCAGTGAAAAGCAACTGACCACAATATCCTTTCTTAAACCATTTTGATGTCCAAAGCCTTATCTTGTTCCTCTTCCTCTTTGTTTAGATAGAGTAAACCTTCTTTTTACATTTTTCTTTTCCAAATCCTTTTTTCTTTCTGTAATTCCTTCCCAGATCCTAAGGGAACATTCTTCAATGGAATGAGGAATGGATGCATGAGACACTGCTCTGTCCCAAGCAACACACAGGTTTGCCAGCTCACCTTATGTGAATTCCAGCCAAGGCTAAGCTCATCTCTGGCGAGATCCTGAAGATCTTTCTTCCCAGATTGGGATAAAAGCTCAAAAAATTCCACAGACCTGAAATCTTGAAAGAGTTCACTGTTGGCACCTTTGCTGCTCACAAAAGGGAAGGCTTCACACCTGTTTCCAAGCATTTCTTCATATTCAGATATACATAAATATATATATATATAAAAATCCCTAATAATCAGAAGACTAGAAAACATGAGCCACCAGGAAAGGCTGAACAAATTCCTGTTTAATCTGCAGCAGAGACTGGGAGACAAGATGATAGAAGGGGAGATTAAAAAAAAGAAGAGAATAAACAGTTCTCCATGTCCACTAGGGAGATGTCAAGTAGCAACGGGCTCAAACTACAGCCAGGGAAATCTGGGTTAGCCAGTGGAAAAACTTCCTAGGGTAGGGAGAAAGAAGCCATGGAAGAGATTGCCTCAGGACTTCATGGAGCTGCCAGCATGGACGGGTTCTCAGAATAGGTGAGACATCTGTCAGGAATGATTTCAGTCTGGTTGATTCCTCCCTTGGGCACAGGGAGGGACTGAATGACCTCTTGGTGTCCATCCCAGGCACAGCATCTGATTATGGATGGAAGTGTGCAGGGATGTGCTTAAGGACTGGGCTATATAGTGAGGGCACACAAGTGGACTAGATCCAGCCTTTCATCTCCCATCTCCTGCTGCCTACGCCTTGGACTTGGGAACTCTCCTGTGCTTTGTGCTCTGTCTTCTACAGATTGCCTACAAGCTGCCAGAGCAAAGCTTCTTGCTAATTTAGAAAAAAATTAGTGAGAGTTGGGGTGATTTTTATGCTGCAAAGCAAGGCATTCAACAAAGACACTGAGATTGTATGGACAATTCATAGCTTGTGTTGTGGCATTGCCAGGGAGCTGCTGCTGAAGGCCAGCACTCTGCTTTGCCTGATTCTCTGCAAACAGAGCAAAATCATGATCTTTGCCACAAAGAGCTCTGTTCCACCCTTGTATTTTAATATTTGTATACCTGCTGCATGGAGAAAACAAAGATAAAGAGTCAGCAGTTGCAGGTATGAGAGGTATTTGTAATCACAGCCTGCTGGAGGTGACTCCTGCCTTTTCCGGGAAGAACCTGGCAGTGTAACCAGCTCAGAAAATTATAATAATCTGATCTTCCCACTGAGCAAGACACCCACTTTGAGGTAAAACGTTTGTGTTCAGGAAGTACTGTGGGCTTTTCACTCCATAGTTCATCACAGTCTCACTTCAATCCAGCCCCAGCTCCCAGGAAATGAAAAACTGTTCCAGTTTAATAAATGCCAAGTAGTCCTCCCAGGCAGCAAGGCTCAGGCGGGTCCCAGGTCTAACCCCAACATTCTAGCTCACTCTCATCCTTTCCACTGATGGTCTGGTTCCTCTGAGAGACGACAGATAAGCTCTCAGTAGGAGGTGAAATGAACCAAAGCTTTGCACTGACCCCAAAATCCACACCATCTCTAAACTGCTGCTTTAGGGTACATGCAAAACACTCAGAAACATGTAAATTTGGATCTTTGAACAACTTGGTCTCATCTCCTGTACACATCCTTCTTAATGCACCATCCAGCTGTAGATGACACTGCCCAGATACACTGAGCACAGTTAGCACTGGCATACACTGCTAAGTGTGACTGTAGCTCTGTCACAGATGTTCAGCAGAACCTCTCTGCCTCCAAGCCATGCAGAGAAACAGTTTCTGTCTCTGCCATTGAAACCCATGGCACAGAAGAGATTTTTTTCTCTGAAAGGCAGGAAAACTTATGTTCAGAGGTTACAGAAGGGAAGCTGATGAATTTTTTATGCCCGCTAATGGAAGAATGTAATGGCATCCTGCATGGAGAAGACAGCAGCCTGAGTACTGGAGATACCAGTGGTCCAGGATGCAAGGGGAACATTGCCAGCGCTTGCTAAGTAGTACAGTAAAGGGGGATGGGTATTTTCATGGAGCCTTCCTCCATCCTCCTCCCTGACACAGTTTGAGAATTACTAAACATGTCCTACCCTCTCCCACTTCCTCTCCTTGGTCAGAAGGATGATCACCAGCTTGGGATGCATCTGGTATCCATCTTCACTGAATGACAAATTCCTGCCTTCAAAGGTGACATTGATCAGGTACCTGCAGGAGACAGAGAAGAGCAAGGAGAAGGTTAACACTTGGGAGTTGAACCTGGAACAAGAACCTGCCTCCCTTTGGAACTGATGCTGGGATGGTAGAAGCACAGAGCAAACAACAGAAAAATCTAAGAGGAAGGGGGTCAAGAACCAGGACAATTACTCCAGGAACTGGGACAATCAAGCAAGGCAAGGGAAATTGCCTCCATTTTTTTACTGGGATGGCAATAGCAATGTCCCATGTTGGTTCTCAGTGAGTTCCCAAAAGCATGACTCACACACACGCGTCCACAGTCCTTGACTTCTCCCTACAACAAAGGGCAGAGGGATCCACAGCAATTAGCCACGCAAACACACTCCATAGCCTACACATCAGTCACTCTCCAAAGGGGATTTCACACATCACCTGAGGACAGTGACGGCCTACAGGTGAAGCAGGGATGACAGTCTCCTCCTAGCCCTAACATCAAGGCAGCAATAAGGGAAGAAGGTGCAGAGAGCAGAGCAAGGAGCTGTGAGAAGCTCCATCCCTATCAGAGCCCAAAGCAATGATCTAGAGCAGCTTAGGAACAGGGACAGTGGATATTGAGACAGCCCAGGGAAAGTCCTGTTCCCTAGGGACAGAGTCATGCCTTATACTCAGCAAGATCAGCCCAAAGGGTGATCAGCTCTGCAAACTACCACAGCCAACATTCATGATTCCCTTTGTCTGGAAAGGCCTCGTCACAAGGCCTTTGGGGCATCTCATGTCAGCTCCACAAATGGACTGTTAAACAGCCCAGGCTTCAATCTGATCTATCCTAAGGCCTCTTCACTCAGCTCTGGCAGTGGGGAGAAGCTTGAAGTAGACCAAGATTACAGCTCCTCTGCTTTCCAGGCCTTGCTGTGTGGTGAGGGCGTGTTAAAGATGTGCTGCTGTAAATGAGAACCAGGTAGATTGTTTCCTTAGCTGTCAGATCATCCAGAATGACACTGTGGGGAAGGGGAGAACACACATTCCACAGTTCAGTGGCTCAGGTGACATCTCCGTGGCACTCTGACAGTTTCCCCTGCTCATATATTTCACTTCAATTCACAATCCTGTTGCATCAAGTGGATTTTGCCTTTATGCACCTGCTCTAGCACCAGCAGCATTACATCACCACGAGAGGCAGAGGTGACTAAGCTACCTAAGGAGCTAGCCCCAGGACTCTGCCCTCCCATGCTTTGCCTAGTTCTTCTGTAAATTATACAAGCAACATTTCCATTAAAACTTGACAGGTTCTTCTGCTTTATTACACCACGACACTAGGAAACACTTCCTGATATTTAGCTTCAGTTTGTCCCTTCTGAACTCAATTTGAACCAATTTCAAGGAAAAAAGAACCTGTTCCTTCAATGTGTTCACACTTTCCCACTATCTGCAGATAGAGAACTCCCTGCTAACTTCATGAAAGCACTGGTAACAGGGAAGCTTCTTCAAACACATAAAAAAGCAGATCTTGTATTTAGTTTCTTCCTTTTCCCAAACTTTTGTCCTAACTCCATTAATTCAGCCAAACTTATCCACTAATTCCCCACTATCAAGCGCAATCAGCAACTCCATTTACTCCTAAAGGAAATTCCACACTTGGTCTATGCTGTGACCTCCAGGGGACATGCACAGAGTAGGAAGCACAGCCATAAGGGAGCCCAATTTGAAAGATTTGCAACAGACTATTTATTCTTCTTTCAAAAGCTGGACCTCTTCAGCACCCAAGCACTTAGAGAACCTCAAAATATCAGCTGTATGGAAAATCTTAGCCAGGTGATTGATTGGAATGTTGTAAAACATCTCCTATCAGGACCATGCATGATCATCTTCTGGCATTTCTTTCCTAGAGGTCTGCATTGCTCTAGGACAATCACTGGGTGTATGCAGCCAGCCAGACCTACGTAAGGCTCTCGTGATGGAAAAGACCTTCCAACGGATCAAGATTACAGCTACACCCTTTTCATGTCTTCTCTGCTCTAGCCACCAGAGCAAAGACATATCAAAGCTCCAAGAAGATGAGGATGCCTTTAGCCTGATGGGAGCTGCAGCTTTATATGTCAGCAGTTAGAGAGCAGTGCCAACATCTAATTAAACAGCCAGCAGTATGAAACAGTTCTCAGCCCTTTTTCCCCACCCACTCGAGGATGATGCCACTGTGGGGATCTCCCTTGCACAGCCTGATAGAAGAGTTCAGAGAAATCAGCCACAGAGATGATACCAGAGGGAATCATCTCTGCTCCTCTTCCACCAGAAAAATTAGAACCACTAATAATCATTGAAAAGAGATCATCAGTGACCCCAAACCTTGGAGCTGCCTTGAGACTCACACTTGGAGTAGCACTAAAATCCCTCACTTCACACCTTAATGATGGAAATTAGTCTCCAAATTTGGCACAATAACTCTTTAGAGGGTTTTCTCTCAAACCCATTAACAACCTGTTTACAAAATTTGCAGGAGGAGTGAGGAAGAAGCAGCTTCCCCTCTCCAGCTTTTCCTGCCCTCCTCGCATCACCCACCCAAGGATGCACACAGGGAGCTTTGGTGCTTGCTCTGGTGCAGTGAGCAAAGAGGACTCCAACATGACAAAGCACCAGGGTTTGGAGGACTCCCTAGCAGGCAAAGTCATCAGCCACACTCCAGTGGCTCTGCCTTCCATCAGTACCACAATGAGAGCCATCCCCTGATCCACCAGCTCCACAGCTGCCTGCTCTGCCCAGAGGGATCTGCTTCCTTCCTACACACACTCCAGGCCCCAAACAAGCAACCAAGGGGCTGTTGTCACAAGCTGCAGTGGGAACACAGCATGAGGGAAGCAGGCTGAGCATGCAGATGAGGTAGCCCAAGTTGAAACTACACCTGTAAAGGGCTTAGTCCATGGTGTCCTAGATGTTTTGGACTCCAAGACAGAGAGAGAAACAGAAAGGGAGCATGGAGAAGGCAAACACAGGCAATTTAATTTAATTTAATTTGCTAGAAAGTCCTTTCAGCATAGAATTTTACTTAAGTGGGCATTTCTGAGCTGCTCAACACAAGCACAGAAAGGTCAAGCCCTTCCCCAGCCCAATGGAGATGCAGGGGCCACAATGCCCAAAGTGAGGAACGAGGCAAGGGCTGGAGCAGAACACAAGCAGGACTGCGGGAACAGACTGATTTTGTGAGCCCCATGGCATGGACAAGCAGGCAGGAATAGGGAAGGAAGGGATGTGTCCTTGGGCACAAATCGGATCAGACTCAAGGGGACCTGGCTCCTTATCCTGTGCTCTGACCACTGGGTAACATCCTGGATGCAAGGCTGTCAGCCTTGCAAGCTAATGGAGAGTGCTTCAAAGGCTGGTTGACATAGGAAATAGAGCATTAAACCCACATCAGATGGCCAATTTAGGACCAGCAGAGAGATGACGGCATTTTAAATGGTTTCAGCTAGCAATGAAGGAAGTCTGGGGAGGCAAATGTGGCCAGGCAGAGGAGGTTTGGAGGGGAGACAGGGAGGGTGTCAACCAAATTGTTCTCTGCCCCAGAGATGGCTCTAAAGGAGAAATCAGCACTAACCACTCCTGCCTCCAGTGTCTTGCTGGGAATTAGCTCCTCCTGCACTGGGTGGGCAATGTCTCAGTGCAGTCTGTCACCACACACGTGTGCACACACACACACACACACTCCCCCATGCCCTGTCAGTGTTTGTTACACTCCAAGGAGACAAGCAGCCTGTCTGACATGGCAATGATCATCCTACCATCCACTGCTTCCCTCAGGAAGAGAGGTCATATAAATAAAACAGCCTCTCCCCTGCCTGCATCGGGGAGTCATCCCAGCAGTCCAACACGGGAGGGGAAAAACAAGGTGGAGGGTAGGGAGAGAAAAAACTATGGGATACCTCTAGCAGAGAGGATTTGCAGGGTAGGACATGGGTGGAGCGTGCTGCAGGACAAGGGGATAGAGATGCAGATCATCAGCTCACTGCAATGTGAAACACTGAGGCTGAAGACAACAGCAGTGAGGTGAAGGCAGAAAGTGAAAGGCACAGAATCTGCATGGTGAAAGAGCCTTTTTCATTCCCCCCAGAGAGAACATTGAGAACCTACCAGGCAGAGGTAGCAGGGACAGGCAGAGCTGCCCACCCACACCCACTTCATGCCCAGGAAAAAGGGAGAACAAGGACACTAGTGCATTTCAGCACAAGTGGCCATAGCTCCAAACCTATTCTTTGTGCTGTCATGAAGAGTAAACCCAAAACAAGATAGGAAGCAAAAAAATGGAAGCAACCATTGACTTAGGAAAATTAAATCTTAAAGGAGCAGCATCTCACTCTTCTTCATTTGTTCCTTTCTCTTACTGTCAGTGTCACCAGTGAATACAGGGAGAAACATTGCAAGCAAGCAAGCGTTGATAGGAGACCAACTAAACTCCAACCTATGCAGGCACCCTGCACCAGAAAACCTGTCCAGGCTACAGTCATCTTATACTGCTTAGAGGAACAGCCAGAGCTCCAGATTGTTTTCATTACACAAAGAGGTTAGGAGAGCATCTAGATTAGGAAACATCCCTCAGGTTACAAGATAACAGAGATATAACAGATTGATTTGGTTTCTCCCTGCTGTCCACACCTTCTTCAAAGACAAGAGGGCAGACACTGGGCTGGCATAAATCAGTGATGCTCAGCTGACACTTAAGGAGTGATGCTGTTTGACCTGCTGAGGTTCTGGCCCCTTTACTCCTAGGAAGATGAATTTCCCTGGTGTTTGCAACCTGCAAAATACTGCTTTCTGGTGGAAGACAAATTTCTACTGATCTGTCCTTGGTATTTCTTCATCATATTCAGCAAAGTTCTTCTGAAAACAATGTACATGTGTGCTGAGACTTCCAAGTGACAGCTCCTGCATACAGTAGAAGGATGAATATTTTCCATCACTCCCTCTCTTAATCACAAAAAAAAAAAGTAACTTCCACTTTATTCTCATTTCTCCTATTTATCTACCATGAATTTGTCATTCCTGCACTGACAGCTCCTAGGCACTGAGGATATGTCTATCCTTAGAGCACTCAGGGAGCCAGAGCAGTGGCAGGGCTGCCTTCCTACATTCATTCCTTGATCCTAATGAGATGGGACCATCTCTGAGAAGGAGAAGACAAGCTCACTTTCCACAGCCTGGGCAGTGCCCAGCCTCTCTCCTGAACATGTAAGAGCAAAGTCAAGCAGCACAGGGGTTTGCAGCCCAGACTGATGTCTGTCAGGAAGCAGAGACTAGAGGGACTCACTGTGCAGGGTCACTGAACTATCCACCAGTGGGGAACATGGATCTTGGGAGGACTTTCTTCCCTGAAGGGGAAAAAGGGCAGGATCCAGCTCCATTTTTCCTCACCTGCTATTCTGATCACAATAATATCCTGTAAGCCCAAACAAAGCCAAGTTTTTCTCACTGACATCCTGACTGACCTACTTCCACACATGCCAGAGCCAGGAAAAATTACCTATCAAAACCACTTCTAACATGGGAAAGGAGATCAAGATCTTGGCATCAACAGTTCTTCATGAGGAGGTAAATGTTCTGTCAGAAAGAAAGAGAACCATGAGATACGAAAACTGTAATGACATGGGACAGAAGATACAGTTTCTGGTGTGGTCCTGCTCCCACATAGTCAAAATATTCCATCTGAAACCCAAAATATTTGATTTACAACTTTTCTTCCAAAATTATCTCTTTTTGCTAGAAAGATGACACTGTCCTAAGCACCTTGAGAAGACAACTCTACACCTTCTAGCCTCACTGGAAATAAAAGAGAAAAAGGAAAAGAAGTGTTTTAAAAGCATGCTCTGATTAAAGCTGGAAATATCCATAAATCTCATAGGAAATCAATCCATTCTCAGGAAGTTGGGGTTTTAATCCAGAAAGCTTTGATAAAAACAAATATACTTCTGAACTGACTCACCAAACCTTTAAGTAATAGAAAATAGCTAATAGAAAAATAGCTTTAAGGTCAAAATTGTACAGTGACTGAGTAAAATAAAAACCAAATGTTCAGTCAGAAATTGGATCAAGCTGCAAAGCTTTACTGAGTTAATAAATTCCTGCCAATTACTTTCTTCAAGTATGGGGTTTTTTTATGGCTCTATCTTTCCATCCTTCCACATTCATTAGGAACAGATAACATCTCCCTTTTATCCAGAGTAAAACCAGTCCTCAAAGTATTTCTCCGATTTGAAAAGGGCTAAAAATCTGCTTAGGTGGGGCAGTAAAAGCAGAGAAAATTGCATTTGTCAGAGCAGCTGACAGTGGGTCACAATCGTGTCTTGGCATCAACCAACAGGTCACTGATGGAAGCAGCAAGTCCTGAAAGGTTAAGCAATGTCCTTCAGATCTGTTTGTCTTAGGGCACAGCCATACAAACATTGATAGGACAAGCAGTCACAGAACAGGAGTCAAATGAGGCTCTTCACAGTCGTTTTTTCACCCAGGATGGTGATTTTCAAGTTCTGTCAATATGCAGAGCCATAAAAACCCCCATTGCAGTCAAACTCCTCTCCTCACACAGGGAATTCAATCCCACTTACTACAGCCTTGCTTTTCTTCATCAGTTTGACACATCACTTTGAAACATCTCCTAGACCCACATGGCTGTGGACCACAGTTTACAAGTCACCAAGTAGATGTGCATGTCAATAGCCCCTTTGGTCTTCTAGGGGTCGTTAGTGTGCTGGGAGTCAACCATCAGAGCATGATGATGGGTACCCAAAGCTCATTCCATTCTTGGGACTCAAGACCAGCAAGAAGGTGAACACAAACCTGCCAGAGGTTCCTTTCACCACTGCTGGAAGCCAGACAGCGCTAAACCAGCTGGAGAGACTGGAATAAATCCCTTGATCATATTGTCTAAAAGAGAAGAGCAACCCAAGTCTTGACCCACCAAGAAACCCTACGCAGTTTAGAGGCTGTTCAGCATTTGTCCAGCGCCAAAAGCATCCACGGAGCTGGAAGGGCAGGGAGCTGACTGTGCCCACAGGGACTGGATCATCCTGGGTCTGCAGCACTTTGGCCAAGATGCCAACCCTATCTCCTTCTTAGGGGACTCAATGAAACCAAACAGCTAATCCCTGCTGCCAGCAGCTGTGTGGGGGTCTGGAGGCTGCTCCTCCTTTGCCAGAGGAGCAGTTCACTCACTCTCTGCTGCTGCTCCCTCTCCCTTTTTTCTCTCTCTCCGTGGGTTGATGTTTCCATGGAAACATCTCCTTTAGAGCCACTGAAATTACAGTGCATTTAAAGCATTAACCCTTCCTTGGGCTCAGGAAGGTCTCAGAACAATTAGAGTTCTTCTGGGGTTTAGGTTTGGTTCCCCCTCTCCTTTCATCTTACTTGTGAATTTTCTCCTTGCAGCATTAGGTAAACCTCCTTCTTCCCAAGATCTTCCAGCTAGCATTGGTCTGAGAAGGGGCACAGGATGCATCCCTGGGGGGATAAATGTCTAAATTCAGGGTTTTTTCCCCCTTATTTCCCCTACACAAAGCAATTAACACATTTCCCTCCATGCTACATGCAGACAGGGGGAAAAGCTGTAGCAGCAGAGAAAGTGAGGAGTGAGTTAGGAGGAGAAGCAAGGCAGGAGCTGGCACATGTGAGGAATGCAGCTTCAGAGCTGAACCCTTTGTAGCCTCACACTGAGCAGCAGCTCCTTCCCTACAAATAATCACAGAGCTCACCAAACCTCTTTCTCCAGCCTGCCTCCTCTTCCTCTGCACAAGCATGTCTGTAATTAGCCATCATTCACTTGCACTCAGCACTCCAAACACTGCTGTGACACCATCAGCACCCTTCCCTGGGGCTACAAAAATTAATGTTGGGCTACAAACATGATTAGGAGACTTGAACATCTCTCTGATGGGGAGAGGCTGAGAGAGCTGGGGCTCATTAGCCTGGAGAAGAGAAGCCTGAGGAGGGATCTTAACGCTTACCAATACTTCATGGGTGGGTGTCAGCTTGCAAACCCCTTTCTTTACCTCTACCTGCATAGCTGCAGGGTCCATATTCCCTTGCACCATCTATTTTGGGTCTCCCCAACACACACACCAAGTGCTTCAAGCATCTCTCACTGTTCTCAACTCTTGCCCCACAAGTCAGAGTGTGAAGCTTCCTGCCTCGAGCTGGGTGCATCTGTAGTGCTGAGAGGATGAAGCAGTGTGGGAGGGAGATGTTATTCTGAAAGGAATGATAAATATGCATAATAAACTCAACTCAAGCCTTCTCTGCCTCTCTCTAGTGACTTCCCAATATGGGAGATAGAAATACCATGGGTACATTTGGAACAGGGCTGGGAAGGCTGCCAAAGGCCTACTCAGAGTTCACACATTTACATCATTTATATCACATCCGACTTGTGCCTTATATTATTAACTTGGTAGAGTGTTTTGTGATGTAGTTTGTGGTCCAGGATTTGTTAAATGAATTTACACATCCTCTTCCTTTTGGTAAAAGGGAGAGCGATGTCTGGGGCTGCACAAGGTCTTGCTAAGCACCAGGAGGGCAACTGTGTCCGGTGATACGGTCAGTGCTCCCCTACATTCTCACCCAGTGCCCTGGAAAGCCTTTTGGGATCCATCCCTGGGGCCTGGAAGGTGCAAAAGAACAGAAATATTTGCCCTCTGGTCAACAGCACAACTCCTAGATCAGATCAGTAGTGACTGAAGAGGTTTTCTCAGCTCCTGGATGTTCACGAGCCTCTGTGAAACAGAGATGGGATCCACCTGCCATGACACTGCAACTACTAAGGCTTCATCCTCAGCAGCATTAAAAAAGTTGAAGACAGAAGGAGACAAACAACCTAAGGCATTGGACTGAAGAAATCATGTTGGTCTAGAACAGAGTAAAGGTATACCAACAAGGAAAGAGGCAGAGCACTGCTGACAGATCAGCCTTTTTGCTCTCTGCAGGACAGGTCACAGTCTGTGGCAGATGAAAATCCATCACCTTCCAGGAACTCATGCAAAAGCAGAGGAGCTACAGTGACCCACCACTGGGACTTGATAGGTCTGTAAATTGATCATTTTGCCAACAGCCTGGAAAGGTTCTATCACCTACACCACATTCCTCATTTAGACTCTGTGACCATCATGACATCCAAGACCAGGAGAGCAGCAACTGACTCAGATGTCTACTGCACACAGGCCATGGAGAGAGGCAACCACGATGCACAGGTCAGGTGTCTGCAGCAGGACACCTGGATGGAGTTATCTATGTGAAAAAGGAACACAGTGTGCATCCTCAGTGTTGCTTGAATGAGAAGAGACAGAGAAAGAGCCAACTTCAGCCCATGTGGCTGCCTCTCCAGTGAGGAAATGTGCCATTTTTACTCCGGAACTGCACTTGATCTTGAATTACTCCTTCACTGCTTCTCTGGGAAAAGGTCAGTTTAAACAAGCCTCAGGCAGGATGCTAACACTGCATCCAATGAAAGGCTCTCAGGAGGTCTGAAATAAGTACAGGTTCCAAATTTGGGAGCCCTTTCCCTTCTCCCTCCTGAACAGTCCGAGTGGGAAATCTCCCAAGACTATTTCTCTGCTCAGGAGATTTTCAGGACCCCTTGGACCTAGAAACACTGTGAATAAGGATTTCCAACAAACATTTGAGGATGCAAAGCCACAGGGTCCACTGATTGAAGCCTGATAGAAACAGCAAGGGTCCTGGGAGTGAGGCCAGATAAGAGCATGGACATACCCTGAAAGCTTGGGAATTAGTATGAGGAGCAGGTGGGATAATGTGGGCTCTAGTTCTGGTCTCATTCAGTTCCTTTGGCTGCATCACTTCCACAGCTCCTGCTGTGCACATATTGTGGCAGAGTATGAGTTGTCTGCACCCTTCCCTGCTGGCAGCACTCACTGTGAGCACTTCAGAAGAAGCAGCCTCCAGAGCAGACACCTTTCAGAAATATCCTAGTCCTTTTTTCTCCAACACCTCTTTGGGTGCCTAAGCATCATTGATTCAGACTCTAAACGAAATGGTCCCTTTGAAAAACCAGTCATCATCTCCAGTGTCACCTAAGCGCATCTCAAAGCCATTATCCTGCTAGAGACTCCACCAGCTGGAGCTTCTTTCTGCACCTTCCCAGCACACCTCCCTTCAGGAGGACCTCCAAGTCCAAAACAGACATTTTCCTCTTGCCCAAGGACAAGGTTTCAAGGAGGCAGCTAGAGCCTCCCTTACCCACACACTAAACTGAAAAGCAAACTTTTAACACCAAAAAAAAAACCACCACCCAACCCAACAGGTGGGGGGATCTGAAATTCTTTGTGGATGATGATTTCTCCATGGCAACAGGCTGCAGAAACAGGAGGGCTGGGGAGGGGGGCGAGGAGAGGGAGGCAAAGGAAGGCAGAGCATGAGGAGAGAGCATGCAGCACTGGTACATTGCCATGGAAACCCTCCTGCATCAGCAGCCAACTGCCAAAGTCACTCAGGATCCCAGAAATGGGCTTGGAGGGGAGCTGAGGGGGGATGGGAGCCATCCCCTGACTAGCCTTGAGAGTACCCCAACCCTGAGAACCCCTGTCCACATTCCTCTACCCCTTCCCCACCAGCCATGACACTTCTGGTGCCCTCAATCCCTACCAGACAGAGGCAAATTTGGCCCAGCTGAGGAGTGGGAGTAGATATGGATTAGGAACAGAAAGAAGCAGGATGGGTAGGAGGGAGCCAGGGAGGGAGGGATCATTCCTCTGATGGCCCTCGGTTTGCTCTCCACCTTTCTCCATCAGTTGGGACCACACAGATGTATTTTTACACCCCAGATGGCTGTGGAAAGAGGGTGTCGCTCCTAATCACTGAAATTGAGATGGAAACATTCCTTCCCTGCATACTCAGCTAGTGAGGCAAGAAGAAAGGGCTGTGGCTGACTAATAGCTGCCAGCTCCACGTCTGCACAGGGCCATGTTCCTTTCAGCTGGCTCTGTCCCACTCAGCACAGCAAATGGCCCAAGCTATCTCCGAGAGACAACAGACATCAGCACGCTGTGGCCAAGTGAAAAGTGAAAAATTAGAGGAGATTCTGCTAATGAAAATGAAGCCCACTGTGAAAAAGAGTTCACATTGCCTCCTCACCCTCTGCTGCAGCTCTGGCAGGGCAGGCAGCTCAGGGGAATTCAGCAGCAGCCATTCACAGTATTCATCAGCAAGCCCTTCTGCTCACTGCATTTCTTTCAGGAGCCTTTTTGCTGCCATGAGAAGCCAAGATTTTGGAGAAGGGACTCAAAAAGGGGCTGGCAACTTCTGTGAACCCTGAGTAGTATTTATAGCTGTCCCCCTAAGGTGGTAAGGGGTGGAGGAGTCGTTCCAGGCTGCAGACTGGCAGGAAGGAATTGACTCCTACTCCAACCACACAACTGGCGAGGCAAACTGTGGAGGAAGATTCCCTGCTCCTGAAGCATCTGCTGTCACCCATCTGAGTGCACAATGAATCAGTAGTATGAGGACAGGCTGCCGTGAGGGTGGGGGAAGAGGAGAGAGAGAGACACTGACAATCAGACTATTCCAAAGCAAGGAGATGCCGGCTTCCACTTTGTCACAGGAAGAGACATGGACTAAACATGGTCTGGTTTGTACATGCGTAAGTGAGGTCTTTGGATTACTCCTGAGTACAGCACTAATGAAACAGCTTAACCTTCAATGCAACAGCAGCTTGGTTTTCCTACCTATCTTTCAGAGCAAGGGATCCACAAGTACTCACCTCCTTAAATCACCTGCACTGAGCTACAGCAGGAGCAGAATCCTTACCCCTGTGCTCCAGAACCCAACCACAGCTCTGCTGGGCCACCAAGTGATTCATCTGCACTGCTCTGCTTCTTACAGAGATTAGAGCCCAAGCCCAGGCCACCAGATCACTTCTAGGATACTCTCACTACTAGATGTGTTAAAGGGAACAATCACAGACAGTAGCAGGATTTTTTTCCCAGCTTTCCCAATGAAGGAAGAGCAGCTCTTCTGAGCTCCAGAACTTCCCAGCTCTGTCTGATACACAATGATACCTTCAGGAGCTCAGCATCAGAGTGAGAATTGTCAATATTGGCTCTAGCTCCTATCTAGACTGTTGGTGAGACCTGAAACCAGTCTGGATTTTGGATGAAACAAAAGGAAATAATGAGTTCAGGAGTACTCTGCCACACAGGATGAGTGAGTCAAAAGGGCAAAGAACAATTCTGGTGGTTCCACACATCACCACCTCCTGAGCTGAGGGGGGACTTCCAGCCAGCTCAACCCCAGTGATGTTCTGGTCAGAGACAGGACCAAACAGGAGCTTGCTCCAGAAGCCAGGCTCCTTTGGGCTGCCTTGTTCCTGGCTCTGAGCTTTTCATGTCCCTGTATCCCCTGTCTCTGCCTCCACAGAAATGGATAGGCTATTACCCATGGACTTGGATCACTTACAAGAGCTTTGCTGGGCTATCTGTGAAATTGCTTTCTGTCTCTTGAAGGCAGGCACAAGAGATGTTCTCCCCCCCCACCCTCCATTGATGGATTGGGTCTGTCAGCTTGTCAGCTCTCATTGGGCACTCTTTGACATCAGTCCACATCGGGGCAGTGAAAATCTGCTTCCAGTCAGGTCTTCCAATAGCTCCTGTGGAAGAGGGGAAGCTGACCCACTGCAGAACATGCTGCCTCAGCTCGCTGCAGCACAGCCACAGAGGAGAGTGGTGTTAAAACATATCTTGAGCCAGCAGGGCAATGCTACAGCTTTCCTTGGGGTCTGTGAAGCAGGGCAGGGGGAGGGCCGAGAGCTGGAATGGGGACCTGGTGGCTTCTGGATCCCATGCACAGGCATTGCCACCAAGACCAGTGACTGGTGACTGAAGAAGAGGTAATTTGCCTAGTGGAAGCTGTGCAGGGACTCAGCTGGGTGGTGTGGGGCCTGGAATCATCTTCTGAGCATCTCTAGCCTCCAAAGTTGGAAATGCCATCTGTCAATTCCAGGCTAAGTCCTTGAGGAGCAGCTCTGACAGGGGTAGCTGAGAACAGACATCAGAGGCTAGCTAGGCTTGCAGTGCTTCCAGAAGGTCTTTTGCCAGGGCACATCAAGTAGCCAGTCATTCAAAATGGGCTTTCTTGACCCTGCTTTCTTAATGCCTAAAAAAAATTTACACTGTTTGATACCTCTGAATATCCTTCCCACAATCCCTCTGGAAAGCCAGAGTCAAGGCTGTTGTGGCTATCATAGTGCCTTGGAAGGAAAACATTCAATTTTTAGGAGCATTGAAGCTGCCATCCTGCCTCTCTCCTCAGATCCTAAAGGAAGCCTCCTTGCTTTTGGAGCCTTCATCCCACCAAGGCTCACTGGGTGCCAGCTGTCCCTGACCTCAGTATCTGCTCTCCCACCACTCCAGTCAGGAGCTACCCTAGGTGTAAGCCAGAGGGACCCATGGCAGACACAGCTCAGGTGCACAAGGGTAAGGGTGGAAGGAAGTTGATGGTGACCTCAGACAGGAAGCTGCAGTTCCCTTCCTTGCATCAGGACATGCAGAAGACAGATCAAAGTCCCAAAGCCAGGTGTAAGCATATGGCCAGCCTGAGTCACCCAAAGATGAGCCTGCTCTCCACCTCCTAGCCCTGCCTTGCACATCAGCTTCATCATAACCCATGACAATGATGACAGAGGATTCCCACCCTGGAACAGAGCTATGAGAGCATCTGCAGCTCCCTCCTATCCCTGCCCAAATGAACTTCTTCTGTCTCACAGAATTGATGCATGAGCCTTTATTGCTCCTATCAGGCTCTGTGTAATAACTGGGGCTAATCCTGTTCAGGAACCTGGCTGATCTACTCTGGTATCTTATTTTAAGCTATTTGCCATAATATCCCCTTAAAGCAACTCTATCCACACTAATTACACACTATTTTTGAGTCATCTTTTAGTTTTCACACATTTTGCATTTGCTATATCTTAACCCCAGGAAACACTGTTGCTTTTGGAATACTGAAAAAGCCATGGGTGGGTCAAACGAAGTCTCAAGAAATTAGTACTGAGATGGAAGAAATATAAGCAAAGTCACTCAGAGATAAAAGTGGAAGGGCTGGAAAACACGTGTGAAAGAAACACCTCGAGATCATCCTACAGAAGTCAATAGCAGCTGCTTGTCCTGCTCTAGAGCCTCCTGGTGCTTGGACATCCAATTGTCCAGGGTGTTCCCTTCACACATACATCCCCTAGAAACATGCATGACACTCTCCAACAGTCTGAGCCTCCCACAACTGGAAAGAGGAGCAGATATCCAAATCATGGACTAAAGAGAAGAGCTCTGCAGGGAGGAGTGGTCCAAGCCCCAAATCCCTCAACCCCTCCAGTTCCAAGGCTAGGGGTAGCTTTCCTACCCCTCTAACCTTCTGCCTTTCCTGCTCCCCTGTCAGTCCTAGCAGCTCTCCCACTACAACAACCTCTGTGGCTCAACAGCCTCTAACTCTCATGGTCCAGCACAGCAATCTCACCTACTGCAAGGGCCAAAAGGAGAATCCTCTCCAGGCCAGGAGAGCTGCTAACCTCCCCAGCCTCCACCCTCTGTAGCTCTGGATCTGGTCACTGCTGATCCTCCTTCTCCATGCATGCTCAAAGTTATCCCCACTGCTTTCCTGGTTTATACCCTGTTTTCCATGATGAATTGGTCCTACTCTGCCTTCTCCTCTCCTCAAGGCAACATGCAGCCTCTTTGCAGAGTGGTACATGCCCAGAACCCAGGATCACTGCTAACCACATTGGAAAGGGAGGATCGATGGTGGAAACAAGAAAGCTCATTTTAGCTCCAAGTGACAGCCAAGGAGAGCTAACGAAGACAAAGCAGCAAGGGTGGCAAAGTGAGACAGATGGATAGACAAGGAAGATGGTGCAAAATTTGTATTTTCTATTACCTGGAGGTAAATGGATTTTTTTTTTTGCCCCACAGCAATTTACAATAGCTAGAAACTGGTCCACAGAGACCCAGGGGGAATTGGGATGCTGTATTGTCCCAGAGAGCTGGAAAGGCAGATTACATGCTCAGCTATTGCTAACTGGGAGCTCTTTTAGGTTGACATCCCAATGGAAATACTGGTCTCAGTATTTTCATCACCATGACCAGAAGGGCAGGAGAAATCTGCTCCACTGACCACCTTCCTCCCCTGCTACCCTAATCAGACACGTGCATAACAAGCTAATAACTCAGTCATGCATGCTCACTGAGCTATCACTGCAGCCCACGTGCTCACCCACCTGCTGCCAGAATAGGCAACCCCCCCATTGCCAGAGCTGGTCAGGCATGTTTCTTCTCCCACTCACACGGTCCCGCTCAGCTCCATCTACACCCTGGCTCTGTCTGCCTGGTACAAGCATCTCCAGCTCTGGGTAGGAGCACTGCTGCTCAGCACCCCAACCTTCCCTCCACCTGCTCCTTCCTTGGGTCACAGAACATGCCCTGAGCTGGGATGGAAGGTTGCCCTCTGCATGTTCTTACTTATTTACAGGTGCTGGGAGCCTGAGGGGTGGGAAGAAGGCAGGAAGGTGTTAGCAAACTCTTTATCATCATTTCTCTCAGATATAAATCACTGCTGCTATCTGCATCCCTGAGTGGAAACCAGGGAAAAGGACCCAATCCAGTCCTGGCAGCATGCTCACATGGTGCTGGATGGTACATCAGGAGTTTGGGCTCAGCTGCTGGCCCATCATTTCTGACAGCTAGTGCTCACACACTAGTCTCAAACTTTACAAGGTGTGAGACAGAAAGTGGCTTCAAACCCTCCTCAGAGCTCAAGAGAAGATGAGGCTCTGGTGGAGACAGAGCATTTTACAATTCAGTCTGTTCTTCCACATCACTCCTCACAGGCCTTCAGATGCACACCTCCTCTGCTCTCTCCATCGCCTTCCTCAAGTCAGGCACCAAGATCTTCCTTTCCCCTCCAAAGAGTCCACTAGTTAAACTCAGCAAATAAAGCACAGGGACCTCAAATTCTAAATGCTTGACTGTTGAGATAAGGAAGTCAACCAAGGTCTCCCCAGGCAGGCCTCCTAAATTTGGTGTCTTATATACTCATACAGAAGAATTTCTCTATATCTTCTCTTACGAGGTAATTTTATATTATATAAAATACTCAGATCTTCTGGGAAGTCTGTGGGATCCAAGCAGAGTAGCCTCAGAGTGGAGAAGAGTGCCAGCCCTAGCTTTGCTGAGGATAGATGACCATGAAATCCCTGTGCTGCCCCTGCAGCAGACATGCCTTGAGGTCACAGCAGCACCAGGTAGAATTTCTTCCCTAATTCAAGCATTTTGTGTATAAATAACACCAGTCAGTGGGACCAAACCAATCTTTTCTCCCCCAAGCTCTTCCATCCTTTTCCACTGGTACACAGCCTAGGCTACTCAAGAATGGGAGGGAACCAAAAGGCCAAATCAAAACCTTCTCCAACGTTTTTCCCTGGATGCTGGTTCATGGCTGTCATGAACAGATTCACGCCAAGAGCAGAGTCTGAATCTTTCTTTACTAAGTCTAGTTTGTTGTAGAGGTGCAGAGGGAATTATACTTCACAGGGCAGATAGATTCTGTGTCTCTAAAGGACCCTACCCAAGACACAAAGCGTGCTTCCAGCTCCTCTGATTGCTATAGTTAAATGTTCGTACCACTCCATTACACACATCTTAATTAATCTGCTGATTGTTCCCATCCTCTCTCAGATTGGAATGCCCTCTCCTAGAAAATATTAGCTTATTAACCCCATTCACACCCCCTAAAGTAGTCCCGAAACAGAACATTGCCTCCCCACTAAATGTCAAGGTATTCATCATGTTCTGATTTACCAGGAGGCACAGCAAAAAGTCCCCTCAGAAGTATCTGAGTGGAGGAACAACACAGGCTCTAGAAACGCCATTAAACCAAAACCTTCAACCCATTCAATGACATGCCAGAAGGTTACTTTTCAAGAGAAGGCAAACAGAAGTCACTACAGAACATGAAATTGCAGACAGGCAGTGCCACAGGCAGCAGCCCTCCTAAACATCATCTGAGAGGCTGAGGGTTTGGGTTTTTTTACTCCTGCTTCCTCGTTTTCTTCAATCAATACTCAGTACATCTCAGGCTTACGTGAGGAGGCATCACAATAGCCCTGGAGATAGCTATTTATCTGTCAGAAAGGTATAAAGTGGGCAGCAGCCAGGGAAGTTCCCTCCACCATCTGCTGAATGCCAGTCAAGAAGGATCACCTACCTGCCAGGAGAAGGCAGTTCATAAATCTGCCCCTTCTGCTGCAGACAACTCATGGGAGCTATTTGAGAAGAAGATTGGTACAGGAGGGAGGGAATATCAGGTCTGAACTGGACTAAGGTACATTCTTTAGAGAATCATTAAGGTTGGAAGAGACCTCTAAGATTATCAAGTCCAACCATACCTATCACCCCCATGCCACTAAACCATGTCCCTAAGTAGCACATCTAGATGTTTTTTGAACACTCCCAGGGATGGTGACTCCACCACCTCCCTGGGCAGCCTGGGCCAATACCTAACAACTCTTCCAGTGAAGAAATCTTTCCTAACATCCTATCTAAATCTCCCTGGTGCAGCTTGAGGCCACTTCCTCTTCTCCTTCATTTCCTTCATCTCAATTCCCACCACATTGCCATTAGTGGACATGAATATTTTAGTCAGTGCTCATGGTGAAGTTGAAGGCTGCAAGGGAAATAAAACAAATTGTTTCTCTGCTTGTTGGCTGAGCCCCAGGTTTAAGCCCCTACAAGGACATGTTCAGTCAGTCAGACTCTCCTTGACCTCCTAAAAATGCTTCAAAAAGCCCACAGAAGTGAGGTCTGCGCTGCTGGGGCTGCAATTGCTGCCGCCTCAGGCTGCCCTCTGCCTCCTGCTGCAGAGCCTTCCTTAGCTGCCTCCAGCAATCCCAAATTTTATCTCTCAGATTATCACTTGCCATACCAGGTATTTGAGGAAAATGGAAGCAGAAGTGGTCCATCCATTTCCAGAAACAGGCTGGAGAAAAGGAGCTATTTTACCAACATTAAGAAAGAAAAGTGACCTTTTCCAAGAGCTCCAACAAGTCTCCTGCTTTCAAACAACTTGAATTTTGACAGGAGGGGAAGAAAAGGTTCCCTTCATGTCACATGCTGATTTCTGCCATGCTTGTGAAAACCCAGACAGGTCATAAGCCTTTGGAAAAAGCTCCATTTACACTTGTTCAACAGAGACTTAACAGCACTAAAAAACACAAAATAAAACTGGAATAAAACCACACACAAAAAAACCCCAAAGTACATCCCACTTTCCTAAAATCCTCTCCTCTTCTGTAGTCTAAGAGACTTCGTCTACACATGAGCTCAAGGAAGGTCTGTTTCAGGACTGGGACATCCTTCCTCTAGGAAACCTTTCCCAGTGTCTGAGCACCTTCTCAGAAAGCAAAACTTAATAATGTCCATCCTAACCATCCCCTGGGGCAGCTTTGCCCAGCCTAACCCTCCCCTAGGGCAGCTTTGCATCAAAAGAAAGGCAGGCACCAGGTTAGAAGCTGATGTTTGGAAAAATCCTATGCAGAGGGAAAGGTAATTTGGAAATTGCCAAAAAAGGAAATACTTTTAAAACAAAAAAAATTTAGAGCCTTTTCAATGTTGATGAAAGCACCAAACCAGTAGAAAAAGGCCAAGCCAATCCAAAAGATAGAGAATCTTCTTCTCCCTGGCGCCATGACCCCAGCCATGCAAGATTCCTTTCTCACTTACACCTCTTGTCCTCTTCTCTGGTAAATAATTGTCGTCCTCTCCCTCCCTCCCGGCTCTCTCCTCTGGCTCTCCCCGGTGAACAGTGAGCTGCAAGAAGCATTCCTGGGCTAGAAATTAACATATTAATGAAGAAAGAGCCTTGAAGAAAGGCTGAGAGATGGAGAGAAAACAGAGAGACGAGGCAGGCAGAACAAAATAACAAAGGGAAGATCTAATGAAGGGACAGAGAGCCAAAGCACAAAGGGAGAGGAAAAATGCCATTCTCAGGAACTTGTGTGACTTCAAACACTTCCATGGGAGGAAAAGATGAAAGAGAGAAAAGGGGTGGGGAAAGCAGGGTGGTTCTTCTGTTTTAAACCAAGATTTAATAGTTCTATAGGAAAAACATAGCTCTTGAGGAAGAGGAGGGTAGGAGCAAGGGAAGGACACAGAGGGGACATGACTGGTGACAAGAGCACTGGGTCCATCCCTGGCTGTCTGCAAACCACCACCAGCACAAGAACATGGACACCTCAGGGCAATATCATGGGTTATTGCCTCCCCTACAACCCTCCCCTTCTCTCCTTCCACGGCACACTTCCACAAGTCTGCCCCAAAATTATGTTGGGAAAGGAGAAAAATGTCAATTAGCAAAGATCTAGCAAGCTCACAGGAGTCCCACTCCCAACCCCTCCCAGGCAAGCAGTGGGAAACCCATTAGGAATCAGTGGGTTGGGGAGGAAGTGAAAAAAATTGTTAGTTCAAACATCTAAGTAGCATTCAATCATCTGTTCTTCTACTTGATTACCCTCCATTTACATCCTGGGTTAGATGCACTGCAGAAGATTATACTCTACATTTTTCTTGCACCCACTGTCCAGAACAAGTCCACCACTCCCATGCCTGCTAAGATGACAAAAGGGAAAAAAAAACAAGGTCCCTAGCCTGAAGATGAAGAAGGAACATTAAAAACAGCATCTTTAGTGCACAGTAGACACTGCAAGACCAAGAGATGTAAGGTCTTGACTAGGAAAAGAAGCTTTTGGGCATAGCTCTGCATCAGCAAAGGTGTGAGCTGTTACTAGAGGCCCACTTGTGTAGACCAGACCTCCTGCAGTTTGTCATCACCTTTCACAGTCCCACCAGCATGTGCCACTGCAGAACTTGCTCCACAGCTTCCTAGTGGTACCAAATCAGCTCCTTATCACCTCACCAGAGCATTACTATACCGACAGCATCCTTAAAACCCTGAGTGCTGGGGGCTCATGATCTTCTGCACCACCCTCCTGGAGATGTAATGAAGTAAACAGCCACAAACATAACAGCATTTGTCTCCTTGACCAGCTCCAAAACTTTCTTCTGTCATGGTGAGGGGAGTGGATCAAGGACCATTTCTCAGTCACCTCCAAATGAAACCTCTAGGTGTTACCACACAGATTTCTTCTCTGAGCCTTCAAAATAAGGCTCAGAGAATGAGCCTCTGCCATGGATGAGTCCTCAGGCTTCATGAAGATCCAGAAGTGGGTGACAAACAGAGAAGCAACTAGTAACAGTGTAAACCAGCCTGATCTTCAGTGAAAGGTGATGGATGCCTCTGACCTGAGTAGCTCTCCACTTGCCTGGGGCTAATCCTACCCCTGAACTGGCTTCAGTGGTCCTTCCAGTGCCACCCACTGCTGGTAGTGCCATACTCTCCTCACTTGGCTCCCTTGCTCTGCCAAACTTCCTCGTTAAGCAATTTCATGGAACTATAATGAACTGTCCCAAATCAATTTCACAGCACTGCTAAGCTGCCTGCCTTCATCAATTCAAACTTGAGCTTTCCATGAAAAATTGCTTGGAGAAAAAAATACAAATCAGTAAGTGAAGCAAACTTCCTACTCCAGCCAGTCCAGCTGGGGCCTCTTCTAGAGCTAGCACCTTTCCAAAGCCACCAGAGAAACTGTGGCTTGGCACCATCTCCAAGGCACTTGTTTCATCTGACCAGCAATCTCACATTGGCAAAAAGACATCCTCCTCTTCACATCTATACTAAAACCAAAATAGCTCTGCCAGGAGAGCTCCCTCGGTACCTCAACTACATGCCTGCAAAGGAAGAAAGGGACAAAGGAACCGAGAGCAGAGCAGCAGAATATGCAGAACCTTGAAAGATTGGTCCTGCTGCACCTCTTTGATGTGGGCAAGCCAAATGCTGGCAAGTCCAGCACCTCACACTCCCCTCTAGGGCAGCTATTTGACGTAAATACCTACCAGGAGAGCAGTTGAGAGATGTTCAGATTTATTCAGAGGCTGTAAGCATCTGTACTTTGCACCTCAAAGTCTTCCCAGTCCCTTGGTGATGCTGGAGAGTATCTCGTCATGGCTTAAGTACCAGCTCTTCTGAGCTCTCACTATGCCACATGTCACCACTCAGATGCAGAAGGGCTGTGTCAGCATCTTTCAGAAGAGCATTTCTTGCAGCAGCCTAAGCTTGAGGTGCCTCATATCACTAAGAAGGCTTCATCTGCCAGTGACACACTTTTAAAGGGGAAGGCGGCAACCTAATACATCCTTTTGAGGAGAGCATCTTTTAACTGCTGCATCTGTTACCTACATGGCTGCATCCTCCCAGAGGTCCACTGCAGTTGATCCTTTTGCTCCCCATCCAGTTCTGCTTCTCACTTGTCTATACCCAGCAGCCTTGCAGAATATCTCCAACAGCCCAGGGCTGAATTTCCAGGGAAAATAAGCATATAATCAGTGTAGAACCTAACTACATCTCCCCAAAGCTTCTCATGCTCTTGTGATAGCATAGGCCTCTGAAAGAAGAGATCTTCCCTGCTGGTGAAGTCTGCAGGCTGGAAGTGCTGCCAACCTCCTTTCTGAAGCCAGCTCTGGCCCTGCTGGCTGCTTGCTCTGCACAGGCACGTGAGAAGCATGTGTGTGCCACTGCCACTCATCTCCTGGCCTTCTTGAACAGCCTTAGTGTCTTGGCAGAAATCCACCTCCAACAGCTCCATCCTGCCAGCTGAGACGCCTGATGCAGCTCCAGCGAGGTGGGGTGCTCAGTTCAGCTCCCAGCCACCTGCTGCTCAGCACTTGCTCTGTTTCACCCCCAAGATGGCTGCATTTTAGCAGGGAATGAATCCATCTCTCCCTGCCTGGGGAAAGGCTCTGGAATTGCAGACCAAAAGTACTGGAGCCTGCCATAAACATGAGATGCTGACACTACTGCTGGAGGTAGGGATCTTGCTGAAAAATGATTTCGTTTGTGGCACTATTCACAGAGTGAAGAACACTGGGCAAGGCACTGAAAATTAATCTCCATCTCCTTTTAATACAGCTTCAAAAACCAGGGGAAAAGATAAAAGAGTCAGTGTGGAGTCAGCATTTGTGTCTTTTTAACCCCTGCCAGGCCACAGAGCTTTTCAATCTGGGGCAGCAGCTCTGCCACCCCATAAAGTCACAGAAACATTAAGGTTGGAAGAGACCTCCACAATCACAAAGTCCAACCAACCACCTATCACCTCCTTGCCACTAAACCATGGGCCTAAGGACCACATCAACACATTTTCTGATCACCTCCAGGGATAGCGACTCCACGACCTCCCTGGGCAGCCTGGGCCAATATCTACTGGTGAAATCTTCATCCCATTACCTACTCCCTCATCAGATCCTTCACAAAGACCAATCATGCTCACAAAAATCTGTTTTTCCAGCATTTTTCATGGTGCATTACTGCAGAGGGGAGCTCTAATCACCTCGCCATCTCTACTCCATCAAGACAGGTGTGGAGACCTGTTCAGTGTGATACAGCAAGCTCAGAAGCCTCTCCACAGGGGTGGAAAAGAGCTTTCTTTGTAGGAAGAGGGCTAGCAGCATCCAGGATGATTGATCTTTCCAAGGGCACTACGGTTAGGTTTTAATATTCATTTCCTATGAAGGTGCTTACAGACTAGAGCAGGGACATCTTTATTGCTTTATCAGGAGAGAGCATGCTCTGGGAATAAGAGAGCAGGGAGCAGACAGGCCAAGCTGACAGCTCTCTGCCATTTCTATTTCCTTTGTTACCATTTCACCCACAATTAAGCATTTTAAATACTAAATTCATAGTTTACCTTTGCTTCAAATCATTCAATAAACATAGTGCACTGTGAATGTAAAATACAAAATACACTAAAGTAATACACACCACCTTCAAATGTTCATATCCAACTCAAAAATCACATTTTCTAGACTACAAAGCAGGAAGAAAACACTGCACACTAGGTTTTGGAGTCTGAAGTGAAACTAGCTCTGGGTTATTTGTCCACACCAGCAGAAACCCCACTGCTGGAAAATCATTTGAGAGCAGAACAAAAGCATTCGTTTCACACCCTCACAACTCAAGATGGAATGAGGTTTTTTTGCTCGGATTTTGGAAAAATCTAAAAACCTTTGGACTGAGAATGAAAATGAAATTCTCAATCTGGGAAAATATATCCACTAGATATAAAAAAATATATCCACTAGAAAAGAGGTCAGAGGAGAGGCCTGGGTGCAGCAGAGGGACATTTGGACCCTGCACAGATAACAGCAGCTGGAAGGCACAGCTGGGTTTGGGCTCTTTGAGAACAGCATTCAGCTGCCCCATGGATATGCAGATCCACATCTTGCCAAAATTTAGATGCAAGGCTGGAGTACATCCTTAAAGCAGTGATTTTAAGAATTTCATCAGTACTACTCTAAGCCTCAACTCGGTGAAACACTTCACCTCCAGCTTAGCTCAAAACATGCACAGTGATTTCTTAGATGAAGCACATACAGCTGAGACCACCAAGCCTCCAGGTTCCTCTGGAGAGAAGCAGATCAGCTGTTCCACAGGGCTCAGCTCCATCACAGGGTGTAGGAGAAATGGAAAAGGATATCCCATTGAACATTAAACTGCAGGAATGGTGCTAGGCTATGAAACGTAATCAACAAATCTCATCCCAGTCATATCAGGGTTAATACCTCTCTCTGCCAAGAAAGGACATCTGATTTCACCACTTATATTCATTAATTTCTGTCAAGGGTGAGCCCTGTCAGGGTCCTTCCTCTCCCACACAAACACACACACACCCCATCCCCTAGGAGGGAGGCACTGGGCCTGTGAGCTGGGCTGGCACTTGTCACAACACATCGTGAACCCAAACTGCATCAAGGCAAGGAGAAAACTGCTCCACAGTTGCCCAGGGAGCCATGGCAACCAGCAGGTCCTATTTTTAAGAACTTGAAAGATAGTAAGAACATCAAATCTAAGGGGAAGGAAAAAAAACCAACCAGAAACCACATTTCTATCAGAAAAAGAATCAAAAATGCACGTGTTCCTTTCCAGGCTCCAGTGATGAAAGCACGGATGGGCAACCATCGATCTGCAGGTGTGCAGGACAGACAATACCCATGGCCTCAGCAAGCCAGTCCCTGGAGGAGAGAGGCTAATCTTCACCTTCTCTCCACTGAGCTGCTAAAGCAGGTTTTAAGATTCCCTGGTGCACCTTAAAACCCCCACAGGACCACAACTACATCTTCTGTTTGGGGAAGAGGTCCTCTGCAGCTTATGCTAAGCCACAGCCAGAGCTGGTTTGTGGTTTTGCACTGCTCCCTTCAGCTCCACCACAGAGGAAGGATTCTGATTCACTTGTCATGAAGAGCAGAGAGAGCCTGAACACACAAGCTAAAGCATATTGTCACCAGCAAGTGAAGTCACCACGGTATTAGCACTAATTGGACTTGGCTGCAGAGCAGGAGATGTCTCAGAGGGCTGGAAGCAGAACATGGACATTTTCCCATCTGGAAACTGATGGTGCGTACCAAAATTCATTCCCAGCTGGTGGATTTTGGAGGCCTTTATGAAAGGGTCTGTCCTCTAATCAAAAGAGGACCCTTGCCAAAAACCCATCACTTCACTTGAACCCTCCCATCCTATTTTAATTGCAAAGAGGATGAGGAATCCAGCTGCCCACACAGAGCAAGTGCCTCCTCTCCCCCTCAAAGCCCTGCTCTGCAGGACCAAAGCATCCTCTAGCACCTGCTGAGGAGCAGTTTTGCTGTCCCTCCTCATCACATATTCCTGTTGAGAAGCCAGGGATCTGCAGTGTTCTCCTGCCATGCTGAGTTGTTTTGCCATCGGACCTTCCCCTGCAAGGCAAGGGGAGGTTTGGGTCAAGAACATCTTACAATTGCCCTCAGCACCAGGAGATAGGAAAAGGAGAGGAAACCAACGCTGCCTCAAGGATGTGGTGGCACCTGGATAAGTTCTCCCACCACCCTCTGTCCACATGGGCAGTAACTCAGAAGCAGCCCCAGAACAAGCCCAGTGCCTCTCACCAGCACTGAACAACCACAAGAGGGAGCAGCACACACTGGGCAAAGGAGATGCAACAGGAGGTGCAAGTGAGGTGATGGACAACAGAGGAAGGCAGAGAACTCCTGAGGGAGGCAGGAAGCTCAGGCCAGCCTCAGCCTCCAGCTACTGCTGGAGCAGTGATAGAAGGAAGCAGATTTCAGCAGCAAGGATCTCCAAGGCTTCAGCAGCACTCACCAGATGCTGCCAGCCAGCAGCAGCCTGGTGGCAGCTGGACACCCCAAGCAGCAAGAACACAAGGAGCTGCTAACAAGACACCAGCTGAAGGGCTCCAAAAGGTCAAAAGCTAAATATGCTCCCTCACCCTAAAAAAAAAAAAAAGGGTCTGAAAAGGGCAATTTCTGCATCCATGGAAACATGCCATTCACACCTTCTCTCTCCTCCTCCCGAGGGTTAAGAAGCAGGTCCCAGCACTGTGCCTTCTACCTCTGGAGCAGAGCTGGGTTTAAGGGCTGAGCAAGTGCCAAGAAAGACCCCAACCAGCTCTGTTGTGAAGGTCAGCTCAAACTGGCATTGCTGACAAGGCTTCTTTGATATCCTAGCCAAGGTTGATTTATGGGCAAACTAACCTATACCTACCATAGCAGCCCAGAAATGAAGGCACTGGTCACCACAGGGTGCTGAGCTACCCCTGGAAGGGTCACAAGCCCCTCCTCAGGTGTCTCTAGGTGCAGGCTCTGGCCCCTTGGCTTCAGGATGATGTCTGACTCACTGCTAAGCCCCAGCAATTCCTAGTTTCTACTAGAGGAACATGGCTGTGTCAGAACAGAGCTGTTTCCCTGCTGTTCCAGGGAAAATGGTTTCCAACCATTCTCTAAAGGCTCTTTCTGCATTTCTTAACTGGTTGGCATGGAAAGCTCCAGATGAAAGTCAGCAATTCCCCCAGAGTGAAGCATCATGTCCAAACAATGCACTTAGCTAGCTTGCCAGCTGTTCTCCTAGTTGAGGAATATGAGGAGCAGACTTGACCCTACCTCTGTCCCTCTCCTGATGCATTTCCTTCCAAAGGCAGTAGAATTCCACACTGGTATTTTCATTCCAGAGCAAATGCTCCACTGCACTTTTTATTAAAATGAAATCTGGTGTGTGCAGCCTGGTGTTAAATGAGAGGCTATTAAAGCCAATCAGTGGAGAACTCATTAGTAACCCTACAACAACAAAACAGTGCTGGTTATGGCCCAGCATTCACAAGCAGCCATGACAACCAGTAGGAAGAAGCCAGGTCTCCTTGAAGGCTATCATCAAAACAGCTTCTGTAGCCCAGGGACTGTGAATATCCAGGGAAAACAGCTGAGCTTCTACTCCCCAAGCATGTGCCAGAAATCATGTTCTCTTCTCATGACTCACCCCTGAATTCCACTCCCAAGAATGCTCCTGTCACTTAGTTATCTCTTCCCATTTCTAAACCACAATGAGAAGGACCAACTCTGAGCTCAAGGAAATCTGTCCCATCAATTAAAATAACCAGATAAGCAGAAGACTGCCTACAAAGACATCCACATCCACCCACTCACTCCTCAGCAGCCATGATGGAGAACAGACGAGCTTTGCAGAATGCCCGCAAGGTTAGCAGCTCTCCTTGGAAGGGCCAAGCAGGAAGAACTCCATATCTGAGCCTCTTTCTGGATGAATCCACTATTAGAAACACCTTCTCAACCTTTGTGACCTTCTCCAGCAGAAGGGAGCAGAGAGCACAGTGGTTTGCTGCATACCAAGGAGATCAGCCATTGAGACAACTATAAACTTGGTAAACTGGAACATTCCTACTAGATTTCTTTTGGGGACAAAGAAAGAATAAGTGAACAGGTAATTATTAAAAACAAAATAAAGAATGAAAGTGCAATTGAACTGGAAAAGAGCTTTTGGATATTTGGACTCCAAACAATCACCTAAGTCTGCTATTGACATAAATTGAGATAAGCTTCTCACTAGAGAAAAAAACATCCTCAAGAACCATTCAAAAAGAGAACTAACAACTCTTGTAGAACAAATCTTTCTTAGACTATGATTTTACTACTGGTTAGTGGAGTTGTCTCACAGGTGGGCTCATTTCTAGGACAAAATCTGCTATGTTGAATGGTCACAATCCTAGTTCTGCAGCTCCAGCCTAACACAAAGGAGAATCAGTTTCAAGACCGACAAGAAATAGTTGCTATGAGACCATTCTTACCATAAGATGCAGACCAAACACCTACACTGGCAAGAAATGGTATTTAGATAACAGTTCACCTTGTTTCTTTTTGTGCTTGCAGCCACACTTCAAACAGCACTTGGTTTTCTCAAGCACTTGGAAATCCAAACTGGAGCGTGAGTGTGAGGGAGAAAGACATGGAGGAGGTGAGCTTGCTTTCTGAACCTGAGAAACACTCACTTCATCTCCTTCTTGCTCCATCACACACCCAGACCAACCACTAACCAACACCTCATGGAGCAAGAGCATCAGATTTCAGCTGCACCAAGAACTACTGCACTTTCAGAAAGTGGAGAAAAAAGGTAAGGAATGGTCAGAGTTCATCTTGGGAAATGACTAAGTCACAGTCTTGGTTTAGAACATTTCCTGGCTGAGCTAAATGACAGATTTTTTCCAGCTGGATGTGTCACTTTCAGAAGAATGGGAAAATTTTTCTATCACACTGCCTCCCAGCTATGGATCTGAACAAATTGGACCACTCTGGGTTAGCTTCAAGAGCTTCTGAGATACCAGCTAGGTGGGGATGTATCACCTGAGGACACACACACACACACACATACACACTGCAGTCTCCCCAGACATCAAGCCTACAGACACACACTTCTCTACTCTGTGTAGGCATGTGGAGGGGGAACTTCAAGTTGCAGATGGCTGAATGTGGTATCACTGGCTCCAAGGCAGGACTAAAATTAGCTTTCTAGAACCTTCAGTCCAGTCCCAATAGAGCCAGAGCATGTCCCAGGCATGCAGAAATTGCTGCTGCCTGCTGTGCACAATTCATTCCCAGCTGATGGATTTTGGAGGCCTTCAGAAAAGACTCTGGCCTCTGGGAAGGAAACTGATAAAAGTCTTGGGCACCTTTGGTGGCTCCAAGGCTTGCAGACAGCCAAAGCCAGGATGAGGAAGAGGAGGTAAAGGCACCAAGAGCTGGTAACATGGCAATGGACCTTACAAAGAACAAACAGCAGATAGCATTATGGATAATATAATAAGTCAAATAATAGACTTTTCTTTTGGTCCTCATCTTCCAGGGACAGGAAAACCTGCTCCCTTGCCCAGCAGTCCCTCTGTCTGCCTAGTCCAGCTGGCAGTGAGGGGTCACAGCATACAAACCAAGCCACCACATCAGCACTGCTCCAGGATTCATCATGACAAATGAACACAGCTGCTGAGATCTGTGTGGCCACCTCTCCTGATGGCTGCTGCCTGGATTCCCCTTGCTCTGCCACACAGGGACCAACCTGCCCAAAGTTTTTACATGTAAAACACTGGAGAATGACAGCTGAGTAAGTCAGGGGGCATCCAGCTAATTGCACATATCACCTCCCCCAGCTCTTCCCAGCTCTAATTAGCTGAGTTGCTTAGCAACACACAAAAACTCCAGCTGGGACAGAAAAGAAGATCTAGCAATCAGAGAGCTCTTCTAGAGGTTATTCCACCACAGGCTTCCTTTATGACCTTAAACAGGCAACTTAACACTGCTCCTTCAGAAAAAATCTGAATCTAGATCAAAAGATGTTTATTCAAACAGATTTTCCTTATTTTAAAATGTTTTTCCATCTAGAAAAGGTTGCTGTCCTGATGGAAGTGCCTAGGGTCTCTGTCCTGATGTGCACAAGAGAGAAAAGGATGCAAAACTCTCAGCAGACAATGGCCAACAAGGTGCCAAGGAGAAGGATGATAGCACAAGCCCTCCTTTCTGAGGTGAACATGATCCTTAAGATACTGGAAGAGTTTAAAACCCTTGGGTATGAAGCAAGGAGGTGAGCAGAGCTGTTAACTAACCCTTTTTGCAGCTCTAGTTCTCCAGATCTCTCTGCACTTCCTTCTCTCCTGTAATTTAGGCTAACAGAGAGCAGAAGCACACACAGTCCTTAGAAAACAGGTGCCAGGAAACCATTCCAGGTCAGTTAACCATTACCTGTGAAGGACACCTGTTCACATCCTGGAGCAGAACGTGGAGCTTTCTAGACTTCAATACCAAAGTCCCCACTGCTTGCAGCAAGAAGCTACCTGAGAGGTACAGACCTACTCATGCAAAGACACTCCCAGAAGTTCAGAGCTGTTCTAATCGCACTGACAGTGATTTTGTGCATCAAGTGACACACCAGATTTTTGCACTAGACTTCCATTGTTCCTTTTCCTCCTGCTGGCTTGTCACCTCTGTTGTTTGGAGGCTTTCTACAGGAGTGACAGCATTTACTCTCAAAACACAGATCCCATTACCAGCACACTTCCCCTTGCCCACCTTCTGGCCAACATCACCCACTGCCCCAAAGGATCAGGTGCCCTAGAAAAATCATTCTGGTCTCAGAGCTCCTCTGAGAGCCCTCTCTTGCAAAACCAGCCCAGCTCCTTCCCTTACCTGTTGAGCATGTTGGACTGGTAGATCCTTTTCTCCTGGGTGTTGTAGCAGCTGCTCTTGGGCTCAGGGATGAAGCTGTGCTCCGACAGCATATCAGAAGCAGCCGTGGTGATTATGGCTATTCCATCCCTCACTCTGGCAGGAAGACCATAGTCCCATTCATCATAGGAGACTGAGATGAGGCCAGTGGGGAACTCTGATGGCACTGTGTCCGTGTCCCCTGCCACCAGGCTGGGCACGATCCACGTGTAACCGTAGCCCGTCAGACCCACTGAGTTAGCCACCTCAAAAATGTAGGTGGCCTCTTCCTTTGTGCAGTAGAGAAGGATAACAGGGCTTTGGAGCTTCTTGAGCTGGTTCTGGATCTTGGAGTCCCCATCGTCCAGGGACATGTCCAATAAGAGGACCTCTTCCAGTTCCCAGCCCACAAAACTGTGCTCGATGGTGCTGCGGATCTTGTTGACAAAGTCCTGGTAACCAGGGAAATAAGTGGTGACAATGGAGAAGATGTACCAGTCGTATTCTTCCATGATGTTGAGCATGACAGAGGCTTGCTGCTCTATGGATGGGCCAAACTGGAAGAACATGGATGACTCATCCTAGAGTAGGAAGTTAAAGAGAGAGAAAGAAAACAGGAATAGGTCAAAGGAGATACAGAGCATTCCCAGTCTAGCCATGGAGCATGGAGGGTGAGAAGGCAGGCAGAACCTCACACTTTCATCTCCTGGCCACAGATGAAGGATTTTTAACTTTTAAAAATTGAAGTGAAGCAAGTGGGAAGGAAGTAAAAGCTTTTGGGGCCAGCTGTCCTTGCTTTACTTTTAAAGCCAGATTGCCAAAATTACTCAAAGGCTTCAAACGTCAGGCATGATTCTAACAGACAGGGAACAAGTGGTACACAAGTGAGGCCAGGAAAAAGGAAAACATCCACAAAATATCCCATGGCTGCAGAAATTAAGAACTTTGATAACCCAAAGATTATCATAACCTCATATGGAGTATGAGCAGGACACACAGCAGCTTTGAGTTCGATTTAGCATAGGACAGTCAATCTAGTTTGAGGATCCAGAGTGAAGTACAACTAGAGTAGGACACAAATAGCTCTGAGAGCCTCAACTGTAAGCTCCTCTCCAAGCAAGCAGCAGCACAGAGTGCTACAGCTGTGAAGGCTCAGAACATCATAAAACACACTTAAATGGGAAAATAACATCCTGAATTATCATGGGGTTTGTTCAGACCATGTTTTAGGGAAAAGTCAACTCAATATCTCTCTTGGTATTGCTTTCATATCCTTCTACCACAGCAAGCTCATCTTGGCAAGAATCAACACTCATACTCCTTTATAACCTCCCAAACTCCAAGGGAGTTCTGTGCAGATCTCAACTCTCAACAGCACAATTGCAAGACTTTTTTTGTCTTGGGATTCCGCAAGGGACCAGGCTTTCAGTTTGTGGCAGACTCAGTGAAATCCAAATCCCTCTTTTTGCCAAATTCATGATGGAAATGCTTTTTCCATTCCTTTCCCAATCTGCTCTCTCGTGGATTGATCTTCTATCTTTTAAAATACTTTAAGTATATGTAAAATAATTTAATACAAACTCCCACTGAGTTCTGTAGAGTAGGCTTAGACCACAAACAAACAAATATACATACATAAAAAGGCAGAACTAAATGATGTCTCTCTGCTG
>VWZO01017591.1:236253-260215 GCA_013396975.1 Bucco capensis
TTTTCCAAATCCAATTTTTTCCTTTTTTTTTTTTTTTTTGGAAAGCAAACTAAGAAAACTACCTGAAAGCTACAATTTCCTCCCTCTCCTTATTTTTGAGCACACCTGAAGTAGGTCAGGGAGAAAGAGCTAAACTGACAGAGAACCACAAAGATACCAGAGCAGGAATTTGAGCTCACTGTGGTGTTACAGTGAAAGTTTTCAAATTAGAGGGAGATATAAGACAGTTTTGCCATTTTTTCCCATACACATCTCACAGAATCATTATTACAGCCTAAACCCAAAAAGGAATATTTTACCATTCCGGACATTAAATTCTTTTACAGAATATTACAACTCCTATTTTCCTCCTGCAGAAATTCCACACTCTCCACCGCCCTTTTTCACCTCGGAACAGCCAAAATACAGTTCAGCATTGCCACAGAGAGACAGGTTTAAGTTTGGGACAGGTTGAGTTCGAAGCAGAAGCAGCCCCTTGCATTGCACACTTCCCATGGGAGGTACAATCCTCTGAGGTGGAGCTGATCTATCGACACAGCAGCAGCACTCCCCAGCTGACAGATGGCTTCCCACAGAAAATCTGCTCCAACTTTACTGCTACTGGGACAAGCATGGCCTCCTCCTCCTCCTGCATGCCTAACCCCTCAGATAAGGAGGCTGGATTACACATGGTGAAGGTGGAGAAGCACTTACCATGAGGCCTGCTCCTGGAGATCAGTGGGGTCCTAGATGGGATGGAAGAAGCTTCATGGAAGTGGCAAAAGATTTAGAGAGAAGCCAAGTGTTTTTGCCACCAGTTGCAAGCTGCTCAGGACCTTCTGTCCCTCAAGGACAGGTCTGACCCACCCCAGACCCAGGACACAGACTGCAGGTAAGTCCCCTTGGAACCCTTCTATAGCTGGCACCAGCTGAGACCAATTACTGCCCTTGAGCAAACAATTTGCCACAGGTGTGGCAGGAGAGCTTTCCTCACAAGCTTCTTCCTAACAGCCTCTCCAGATTCCTCAGGCAAGCAAAAGCAGTTACTGTCTTGCAAACAACACACTACTACCCAGAACCAAACTGCTGCTCTTGGTTAGTCTCCAGCAATGCCTACCACACATTTTTGTGGAGAAAAAAGAAAATAGAAGAGTGAGCAAGCAACAGATAACTTCTGGGAAAAGCCAAACCTTTATTTCCCTACCTAAGTATCTCATTTCTTCAAACCTGAGACACCACTGTCTACCTCCTTGTCCCAGTCCTGGTGGGACACCTGATTCAGTGGGATCTCTATTGTTCATGACAGAAAATGCCACAGCAGTTCAAAGCCTTATAATGAAATTTTCTACATATCTGAGTCCCATTTGTTATAATAGCTCTGACAGAAAATCAGGATCTTTGTTGCTTAAGTGTTTATTTACTCCTATTTATGCCTGTCACAAATGCATCACTGCCTCAGGCGAGCCTGTAGTCCAGAATCTTCTGCCTCTTCCTTTTTTGTCTCCCACCATTTAATATTTTTATTCAGTTTTCAGCAGCTCAATGCACTAAAAACTCTTTAACATTACATGCTGCATCATCCTTTCCTTGAAGGTTTGCAGTAGGAGTTATGAGAACATGGTGACACCATGTCCCTGTGGTGGATTGGCATCTAGAACAGCTTCCCTGCAGGTCTCATATACATCCATGCTCACAATTCCACAAACACAGGAGTCCACAGCAAAGCCTCCTCAGAGGAAGGCTGGAGCACGTTGGGCTGTGTCATTTCTCAGTGAATCTCTGCCTAACTGATGCTGTTTAGCAGCATTCCAAACATTTTCTGTCCTACTGGAGCAGGTTCCCAGGGTTGTTACTGGTTTGGGCTTGCACAGCAGATGGAGCAGATGACCTCTTGCAGTTCTCCCCCAGTGCTCTGATTCACTGAGGAGTGGAGCCGTCCTGGTGAAAATTCTCAGAACTGCCCTGGGAATGTGCCAACAGTGGGAAGTTCACATTTATTGGATGCAAAACGTGGTTTATATAACTTTATCCTTTATCAGCTCCCTCCCCTGCTCTCACAATAACCACTGAGCACACCAGTGTTACTCAACAGAAGGATACAGCGCTCAGGGAGGATGGATACAGAGGAATGATGACAGAAAGTGGTGGATAGGGGACAGGGAGAGACCCAGCTCAGTGTCCCCATTGATGGAAAGACAGGCAGGATGTACTGGGATAAACCAGGACTGCAGGAGCCCTCTCTTAGGGGACAAGGTATTTCTTGTCCCTGCTAGGCATACAAGTAGCCGGGAAAGGAAACCTGTGGCAACTAGGACAATGGTTGTTGACCCTCTAGGTCTTCTCTGGAAGCCACAATCCCTGGTTACTACTGAGAAAAACTGTGATAATGAACCTAGAATTGTTAGTGTAGCTAAACTCAGTTGCCCTGGCAAACAGTAACCAACATACCAGGATTCACATGACTACACACACAAATATTATCATAGATACAAAAATATCATCATAGATACACAAATATCATCACATACACAGATCCCAACCATGACTTGAACATTATTCTCTTTCTCTAGCAGTAGAAACAGATCTGCTGCACAGCCCCAGCCCAGGGGCAGCTGCCTAAGTGCTCCAGCACCAAGGCATTCCTAAGAGCTGCAGTAAGAAGGTCTCTGATTAAAAATGACTCAAGGGCTGAAAACACCTAAGTGATCTCCACTTTCCACTTGAGGTCCTACAGAAATTATTCATTCTAAGCATTCTGCAACAGAAGAAGCACAAGCTACCCCAGGTTCTGTTAATCCTGATCTTGGGGTTGTTTCACTTCATGTCACATGCAGTTGATAAAGGAGATGGAGAAGTTAAAGACACCAGGGCCACTGTCTGGGTGTAGAATTCAGAGAAAAACATCCAAGATTTGTTTGGCTAAGAAGAGTGTACCGTTTGTGCCTTTTATTCATGATCACTGGTCAAAGCAGGCTATTCCATGACAGTATGCCACCCCAGCTTCTCAGAGCAACACATATGGATGCCAGCATATTTCCACAGAGAGGAAATAGCTGGCAGTTAGCAAGCTGCCAGGATAAACACTTTTCACACCAAGCTTGCTGCATTTCCATTTTCACCTCTGTATGTGTGTTTGCTGAGCTCACATGGATGGAGTAAACCACTAGCCATCCTGGGCAGGATCTGCCCACCAGGTACTGTCTTACACCATGCTGGCAATCTGGACAGCAAAGGCCTATCTCAGCTAAGAGAAGCCCACCAGGATGGCTTTAATATTCTGACATTGCCAGCCCAAAACAGCCATGGGAAAGTCAGGCTGCTCTGTTACTCATCCATCCCATTACATCATGGTGTTTGCCTCAGGCTTCTTCTCTCTGGCTGTCTTATCCTCCAGACCGAGGGCTGATTTCTGATTGCAAGCTGAATGGGATGGCATTGGTAGAGCCAAATTAATCAAGAGCAGCCATAAAACCATCCAGCACTCTGAAAAAAGTCCAGTCACAGTATTTGGCAAGATGTCATTGAATAAATGTCTCAAATCAGCTATCCAGGGTGAAATACTCTTTCTTTTTATAATTTCTAAATTAACTGCTCTTCCATTTCATCAAGCATGCCTTTGGTCTTTTCTGAGAGGAAAACCTTATTAGGAGCTGAATCTCCACAGGTTCATGGAGCCCATTTAGATAAGCCCTCGGAGTCCAGCATTACATCCAATGACCTCTGAGAGCCTCTCAGGAGCTGGAGATCTGTCGCTGTGCTCCAGCTGTGGACAGGTCAGAGTGTGTCTGTGAAGGCCTCATGAAGCAGTGATATCTCCTTTCTCCCAGATTCTGCATTGCTTGTTCAAACACTAACCTTCTGCAGACCAGGCTGCTCATTGTTCTATGTCCTCCTAACACATGGCACCTGCACTTCTGAGGATGCCAAGGGTCTCCTCAGCCTTTATGGACAGATTGAAGTTGGCTATGGCCATGCTCTGAGCTGGCCAGACCACAGCTGAAGCAAAGCAGTCAATTTAAGGTCATATTGTGCCAGAATTTAATCTTTTCTTAGAGGTTGGGTTTATTGACTGCTTCCAATGCCTTGATACAGCTTACAGAGGCTTTGGATCAGACCAAAAGTGAGCAAGCAGCTGAAGGCAAAGTCTGTTGTAGACGTGCCCTCTGCTTTCTTCAAAGCAAGGAGCAGTAGAAGGTTTCAGCCTCATCCATTCTGCCCAGTGGTAAATAGGCAATGCTTTTACTCAAAAGAAATAAGAAAGCAAAGCTAAGAAAAAAAATCACCTAAAAATCCCCACTTAAAATGAGAGATCTCTCTAGCAAGAGGACAAACCCAAAAGCTGGGATCTGACATGACTCCACAGGACTCCAGACCTCCCACTGCCCCATAGCTGGCTTCCTCTTCTCTAAGAGGGTCACCAGTGATGCTTGGTCCCAGTTCAGCAGCAGAGTTTCCCTGGCAACCACGCACACGTAATGCAGCCTTGGCCATAAGCTCCTTACAGCTGGGGCTGGCAGCCAGCATGAAAGGCATCCAACTGCTCCATGCATCCCACTGCACCCTGCACCCAACTATTCCCTGTGTCCCAGTTGCTTCCTGCATCCCACTGCACCCTGCATCCCATTGCTCCAGGCACCCCACTGCTTCATGCATCCTTTTGCTCCCTGCACCCCATTGTCCCATGCACTCAATTGTTCCAAGCACCCCACTGCTCCATGCAATTGGAAGTTACTCTTAGTAGAAGACTGGACCATAGGAGCCTTGCAGAGCTACAGCTTGCATCCTTCCACAGCTCCAGAAAGCATTCCCATTCATGGTTGCTCCAGTGGTTGGTGCTGTAAGGACCATTCTATCCAACCCCATGATCTAAGCACTCAAACATTTACCACTCCTCAGGGTTTGATAAGGACTTGGGAATGGGAGTCAGTCCACCTGACTTTGCAGTAAGGGTGCTGTGGGTTTCAGCTCTGTACTTCTTTTTTGCTTGGATGATGAAAGCCAGCGAGTCCATTTCTGATCTGCTTAACTTTGTGGTGAAGCAGACATAACTGCTTTGTCTGTAGGTACCTGCATTAACAGAAGTTGCCATCTCTATATTCAATATGCCCTTGACACAGCTTGAAAGCAGCAGCTTAATAAATAAGATGCTCTTTTTCTACTTTAATTCAGATTTTTCTATCTCTATTAGGCTTTGTAATTTCCCAAACAAAGCCCAAGGCTGGGGCTCAACTGCCAGATCCTTTTCAAGATCACACACACAGAGGAGGCACTGAGATTTCAGCACAGGAAGGGATTGATGGAGCAGCAGAAGAATTTGCCTCTGCTGGCCGTTAATAAGACGAGGTAACAAAAGCATCTGAGAGAAGAAAAGCCAGGGTGAGGCATGTAAGGTATAGAAATAGCTCTTTGACTGACTCAAAGGCAAAGCTGATGCATCTTGTTGCCCTGCATCTCCCGTTGTCACTCCTTTTTCTTAACCACACACTCCAGCACAGCGGGGGAGTGGGGAAGGAGATGGAAGGAGCAGCAGGAGCTACAGAAAGCTGGTGAGAAATCAGCTATTCTGTTCAAAAATTGCCTGGCCAGGACCCATGACAAAAGATTAACAAATAAGAATATGAGAGGGGAAAGAAAAAAAACATGCCCAGGACTGCAGCTTCTGCAAGGGAAGGGCCATTGGCTCTGATGCTTTGTCTTTCCCTTCCACTTGGCATCACTCTGTCTCACCGTTTTCCTTCTGCACACAGCTGCCTCCAGGTTCTGCAGTGCATGCAGGTGGATACACACACACACATATGCAGGATGGCTCAAGATAGGCAAACTGGCTTATCTCCAACATGCCAGCTCCTCTCCAGCTCAGGCTGGCAGCCCCTGAAGTGGATTAGCACCTGACAATGCTCCCTGTGAAGTGAAGTGATGGTGCAGCCCAGCCCTACAGAAGATCAGTGTCCACATCACCACACATGAGTTCAGAGCTAATTAAGCCTCTGGTTAATGCTCTCAGAGAGATGCCAAGGATGACACAGGCTGCTCCACCACACAGCCCTGAAGAGAGCCTGCATGCCTTCAAATGGTGGGTGAAAGGATTGAAGACATGGTTCTAACAGACTTTACTCTTCCTAACAAAGCACAGACTTTAAGGACTCATCTTTCATTGAGGCAAGTAGTCATCTAATTAATATACACTGAGATGATCTCGGTTAAATACAAACGAAATAAAACCCACAAGCCCCAAACCCAAACTGTCTTTCCTTTAAACAGGTCAGAAGAAGGAATACTTGTGGGAAAGGGAACAGCCACAGAAAGGTTTACTGCAGGGTGCAGCTAAGCAGTTCTTGAAGCTGAGACAAAGTCATCTCTCTAGTCATCTAGACCCAGGATACTTTTTTTTTTGCTAGTAGGAAAAATTGCCTTTTCTCCTTCTCACACAAAGTCTCTGAATATCTGCCTCCTGAGAGGCACTGAGCTGAAAAACCATTCCTTCAAGTCTGGTGGTTAGAGCAAGAGGCTCAACCTTTTCATTATCTCCCTGGATGCAGGATCTATCCATTCTTACACTCCGTATCCATCTGCACTGTGTAGGAGCCTGCAGCAGTCACTGTCCACCCTTTGTCTCAGAGGACATTCTCCTCTGTACTAAGAGCAGAAGAAAGAGAGTTGAAGAATCCTGTACATTCATCAGAGCTCTTGAAGGCACGCAGCCTTGCAGAGCGGGCATGCTTGGTGAATGAAGCACACTGCGTGGGAGACATCAGCCCAGTGCTCCACAGCTCATTTGGTGTCCAGCTGCTCTTGTTCTGTCACCCAGTAATTTCAAAGGGCTAAGAGTAGATCTCTTCCTCTTTCACCCATCAGGCTAGTCCCACTACCTTCAAAGTCACACCATGCTCTCTAAGGAACGATGTAGTCAGGCTCCTCACGCATTCAGCTGTAGGCTATGAACACAACCTCTCTGTTCATCAGTGGGAAAACATGGCCTTCACAGATATCCCTCACTGGGCCATGAGCTCCCCTTCAGCTGCCTGCTGTGGAGGACTTTGCACAGCCCACTGGTAATTCTCCTATTTTATTGCTGTGCAATGAGCAAATCGCTGGGTCTCCAGAAGATTTCACTTCATTTCTTAAGCACCAGCAGGTCTGGTTCAGCAGAAATTCATCATAAGAGCAGTCTTGGACTCAGCCCTTCTCAGGGTTCCTCTAAACAGGACAGTTAACTTCCTGATGGATCAGAAGGGAGATTCCTGGCTCTTTAAGTGCCAAGAGCTTTTGCTACAGCTTCTAGGTTTTCCCTGAAGTGCTCCCCTCCAGGTGCTGAATGGGCTATGTATTACAACTGAGAAGATTGCCACTTAGCAAATTTTTTTTCTGAGCTGATGCAGTCAGGGAAGAGGGAAAACGATAGATGAGATCTTTTTGCTCACTCCTATCTGCATGAGCTTGTTTTAAACACATTGTAGGAGTGCCTCAGCTTCCCAACAGCAGCCTTCTCTACACCTCCAGGGCTCTCAAAACCATGACTGGATTGTGTAATGCCACAGCCCCACATCAGAGATGCCAGAGCTAACCTGGACAGCCTAGTAAGCCCACAAGGTACAACAGCTTGGATCCCTGAAGCCACAGAGTGTTTCGAGTTCAGTCCATAAGCCAAATTTAGGATGATACAACCGTTCCACCACTGGAGCTAATCTGCTGGGTGCTACCTAAAGGTCTACAAACTATGCCATGCAGCAATGACCCCCCTGAGGCAACTCCCTTTCTGCACTACCTGGGCACCCCAATATCTTGGACTGCTTCCCACCACAGCTGCCATAGGACGCTTACCCCTGCCACTTGCTCCTTGGCTTCCCTTTGGCCACACCACCTTAACAGAGGTTGTTCTGTTCTCCCAAGGGAACATCTTCAAGCTTTCCCTCTCAGGCCTACCTTGGACCCTCCTCCTGCACCTCTCCCAGCCCTAGATGGTCGCTCGACACCCCACATCCCCCTCACTCTCTGGGTGCAGGATCTGGGCAGCCACGACCTGGGGCAGGCAGGAGGTGAAGCCAAAAGGACAGCAGACAGACGGAGGCTTCACATCCACATCCACGTGCATCCCGATTAAGGATCCAGCTTTGTTCCCATGGCAACCTGCAGAGCCGTGGCAGCACACTCCTTTCCCTTCCCATGCCTCCTATCCCATCCCATCCCAGTGCTGCCGGCCACACTCTGCACTGTTAAATCCTTCTCCTGCCGCTGCCAGTGACCCTCCAGTGCTTCCCAGAGCCTGGCAGATTAGGGATCACAGATTTCCCACTTGGAATGTGTCATCCAGAGACAGGCAAACACTAAAAGCAGTGACAGAGGTAACACTGTTCCTCACAACCAGGCTAGAAACCCCTCAATGGCTTGACAGGGAAAGGCGTTCTCTTCCCTGGAAGCTGGCAATGATCACAGAATATTAAGGGTTGGAAGGGACCTCTGGAGATCATCTAGTCCAACCACCCTGACAGAGCAGGGTCACCTAGAGCAGGCTATACAGGATGGAGTCCAGCTGGGTTTGGAATCTCTCCAGAGATGGAGACTCCACCACCTCCCTGGGCAACCTGGGCCAGTGCTCCACCACTCTCAAAGTAAAGAAGTTCCTCCTCGTGTTAACACAATGATAACCAACAGAGTGCAGTTCAGGGAAACAGAAGAAGATATTTTTCCCAACATGTAGGTGGCTCCTTAGCATGCAGCCCAGCAGCTGGAACTCCCCTGGATCTACTGCCAAGTGCCACTTGTAACTCAAGCAAAGTCCATCTCACACCACAGGTGGTGGTCCTACACAGCCCAGCTTCCCATGGGACAGCTCTGATACTCTTTCCAAATAAATACAATCCTGGGCTGTTCAGCTGCTCCACTCAGCCCCTGCATAGGGAAGTGAAGCACAAGAGGACAACCAAGACATCAGGTCTCAGAGCTTGCACCCTTCTCTGCACCTCTCCATGGAGAACCACGGTTTTTACAGGCCTTCTGCAGTCAGAAAACCTACTTGCCATCTTAGAACTCAGTCACAAGCAGGACTGAAGTGCTCGTGATTGCTTGGTCATTCCTACTACATGTCTTAAGGGTTGTTTGCTGAGGAATGATGGGGAAAATTAATCCAAATTAACTAAAGATGTGAGTTTAGCATGAATTCATTAAATCACATTAGCCTTGAATGGACACAGTCCTTCCAAATTAAAGCAACCCTTAGAAGAAAATTGAACTAAACTGAATTAAAGTCCTTTTAATTCTGAAGAACAGTGTGCCTACATGGGGTTTGATGTAATTAAGGAGCAGCAGTCTAGTAGGAATGCCCCAGCCCTGGTCTCCCAGCCAGACTCTTTCATATGAGACTTTCCAGGAACCTATCACGCTCTCACTGAAGAAGGGTTAGGTTTCTTGCCTTCCCTGTATGGTTTGGAAGCTTGGGCAAAAGCTTGCTGTCCCAGTGACTTTCTGCTGAAGCTGATCCCTGGCCAGTTAGCACCTAGTTGTTCTTCCACTTCTAAAACATATTCTCCCCTCTCTCTGCCAACCAGATACTCTTCTGACTCCATTTTGCCTTAATTGGGAGAACTGGAATTGCACACAGAGGAAATTACAGGAGAGCCTTTTGCAATGTTTCTGATACCTGCCTGCCTGCCTTGGCAGGGAATTTCCTGCCTGGCACCTAGGAACATCACTGCCTTTTATGCTGATGTCTCACATCCAAGGCTCAGTCATCACATCAGTAAATAATACTCCCACTCTTTTCTCTTTTTCATCTACTTTTAAGTGATGATCCCATTGTTTTTAGGATCAATTAGTAGGAGTACAAATACGCTTGCCATACAGGCCAGCAGGCTCTGCAAAGACCAGCTAAAAGAAATAGAAATAGGTTAGTGCTCCACTCTCCAAACAGTTTCTGCTGCTCAGATCCTCCAGATCAGATCAGTGTGGATTCTGCCATGTGGCTCCAAACCAGGCACTGTAAATCTGTGTATCTGCATGTCCCTGGGCTTCACTCTGGTGCATTTCACCTCTTTCCTATACTGCAGTCCTCCAGACTATCCAGTTCTTGCTTGGTCCCTATTCTACTTTGTGTTGATCATGCTACTCTGAAGCATGCACAAACATCCTCAAGAACATGATCCCTCACACTCCTACACCACAAACCAGAGCCAAACATTTGGAAACATTCCCATTTCTGTAGCTGAGAAAGTTTCAGGTTAGCCACACTCCGTCTCCCTCCTGGTGTGGGAGGAGGGAGTGATGGAGAACTGCTACAGATGGATGACCATCAGGTGTCCTGTTCCCCTTGCGGGACACCCATTACAGCAGGTGACACATGAATACAGCCTGAACACTCTCCATACAAGCTGAGAACTATGTAACTACAAAAAAATCCTTGTATTGAGCAGCAGAAAAAGGTGAAGTAGTAAATGATTAGTTTCTGAGCTACTGTTGCCACTCAAGATGCCATTTACCAAGGGCCAGGTTACTTTGCTGTGAGATTAGACTTTTGTCCTGGTAAATTTGGGCCCTTTAAAAATATCCATTCACATTTTTAATGCAAAATTGCTTAGACATGGATTGCCTATGTGTGTTTTTGTGATCAGTGCTCCTGTACAGGACTTTGATCTGCATATTCACATATGGAAAAGTGCAAACACCTGCAGAAGAGTCCAGTCCACCACCTTCACACCCAAGGATTCAAGCCAGGAGTGCTTGTGTGCTCATTCAACAAGGGAACAGAAACACTACCAAATGGATCTCTCTGACCAACCCTAATTAAGTAATGCAGCCTGTATCAATCCATAAAGCAAATATTTTCCAAGGAGTTCACTGAATAAATTCAAATAAATTTGAGGAAATTAGGACCTGCACAATTGTTATTCCAGGAGCAGAAAAAAGAAGCTAAATCCACTGAATAAATGATGTGTTGTGATTGAGTCCCCCTGCTCTAGCAGTTACTGTGGCTGGATCATTAAAAGGGATGGATAACAGCATCAAGAGTATTTTTTGTTCTGGGTCCTCAAATAATAATACTTAGGTTTTCTATAGCACTGCTTAAAACAAATTAAATGACAGTGTCCCCTCCTTTTTATTCACAGAGGAGGAAAATAAAGCAGAGGAACAACTTTCTTTGTGTCAGTGTGTACCAAACTTCCTAATATGTCCCAGCTCAGCAGACTGAAGGAATTACAACACACATTCTCAAGAGCCAAGCCAGATCCTCCCTCCAACAGCAGCTCAAGAACCAGTTAGAACATAGTCCCTCAGGCACATCCCTCCTCCTTCTGCATGAGATGGTGGCTGCATTTGGGATGCATAAGAGCAGGGATCCCATTAGCCTAAAGCAACAGGCAACAGTTGCTGTTTGAAAGTGTCTCACCACATTTAATGAGCTAGTGAGCACCAGATTTGCCCTTTTAGAACAGGTCCTTTGGGGAAATCCATTATTAATCATGATCTCTTCTGTACTGTCACCAAACTATGATGCTCAGCAAACTCTACTCCAGTATGAAGGGTAAATTAGTTATTGGGAGAGCTAGAAAAGAGGCTGAAATCAACCTGTTAACAGAAAACCATTTGGAAAGCCATCTGCAGGATCTTTGTCTAGGTCCATATTGGTCTCTCCAAAACATCTCCTCTAGTGTGACATGCACAAGCACTACCCTGCCACAGGAGGAGGTCTGAGCTGCCCACTGACCCCAGGGGGCCCAAACTGGGGGGGACTGGGAAGGATACCTGTGGCACAGACTTCCCCCGTGCTGTGCCTGGGATGGCAGCTAAGAAAAGAATTCCATGCCCCAAAACCCACCCGCACCAGCCTCCGAGCTGTTCTGCTTAAAAGAAAGGAGGCAATATCCTGATAATTCCACTAAAAAGCAAAGCCTGAGGCCCCCCATCCCTGCTGGAAAGCCCTGGGTGGGTGCCTGTCCATCCCTCCCTTCCCCAGGTGCTGTGCTGCTGCCAGGCACGAGATTAAGCAGGAGGTTATATTTAAACTTCCACGAGGAGCTGCTGCGCGATTATGGCTCTATTTAAAATCCTCCGGGCAGCTGCAGCACATAATAACAAGTCAGCAGGAGGGAGAGAGAGGGAGAAGGGAAGGAGGAGAGGGAAAGGAAGGGAGTTGGGAACGTCACAAATTGTCTCTGAGAAAACTGATTGCCAGAGTATGGCAGGGAGTGCAGTCAAGTTAAAGATGCCTCCCGTGGGGAGCTGGAAGGGAGAGAGGGGAGGTGCAGGAGAGGTGCCAGCCCTGGAGGAGCACGCTGGGGATGGGGTGGGGGGGATTTGGAGAGGCTGGCATGGAAAACTGCCAGAGCTGAAACATCACTGCCTGGGGCAAGGACGTCATTCCCTTAAACCCCCCCGCTAGATCCAGAGGGCTCTGGCACAGCCACCGGGTGCCTGCCCAGGCTGTCTCGGATCACTGGCGTTTGAGTGAGTAAAGAGCTATTCTTAGACCGTCCTCTCCAGTCTGCCCACACATACACCTCGCCCTGAGGCCAGCACAACACCCCCCCCCAGGGCTTTATCCAGTCCTAAGCTTCACTCTATCCCTTGGGAATCTGTTCCCCTCTCTAAATTGTGACTAAAGAGGCAGGGTTTCCTCACCAGACCTAGCTCTTCCTGCCTAACCATTAATCACATCTTCCAGCCTTCTTCCCACCCCTCTCACCAGCTGCCTCGAGCATCCCCTGTCACCAGGGAGCAGACAAGATGTGCTGAGGTCCCACCAGGTGCTCACCAACAAAGGTTCTTGGTTCGCTGTGACATCAGAACCCAGCAACATCATGTCTGGCAAGGTCCCGTGGGTGGACTTGGAGTAGGTGAAACAGCAGCCAACAGGGGTTGGACAGGTGAAGGAGAGCTGGAAGCCAGCACTGCAGGAGGCTGTGCTGAGGGAAGGAGCCCTCAGGGCTCCACATCCCTGAAGGATGAAGGCTAACTCATGTTTTAACTGCAGGAGTGAGACCTTTCAGCCACAGGTGTGTTCCAGCTAAGTCCCAGCCCACCACACAGGCTCTCATCTAGTGATTTCCCTCTGGTGGCATCACAGTCTCCCACCTGCCTGCCCTCTCCTAACCCACTGAATTTCCACATCCTTTCAATCCAGCCAAGATGACTGCATCTGAGTGCCGACTGGAGATTTTGCAATGCAGTCTATAAAACACTTAGGGAGCTTTCCAGGGGAAAGATGCTCCAGAAACATCAGTCCACACACGTTCTCTGATATTGTTCTTTGTGACCCTTTTCCCACTCTTCTTTATTCCCCATCCTCCCATCTCTTCTATATAGGGCTGAAGAGTAGTACCACCAGGCAGGGAAGGAGTGTCTCTCCAGAATGAGATTTTCCTCCATTTCCATCAGCAACAGAGAAGAGGGGGGAAAAATGTCCAAATTAAGCTGCTTGATTACTGAAATTAATCTTGTCACTTAGCAGCCCTGCTCCACAGAATGGGGCCTCTGATTAGCCTCCTTGTTTCAGCATATTACAAGCAGACATTTATAAAGCAGAAGGCAATTCCTCTGCAGGGGGAAAGGGGCAGCTGATTCCCAAGGGAAAGCTGCTCCTGGGATGAGAGACAGCCCTAGCTCTGCCTGCATCCCTGGCAAGTGAGGGGGTGCTGCTCTGATAACACAGCCAGGGCCCCCCCTCAAAGAGTCTCCAAGATCCTCCCCCCCAGTATGAGTAAGGATGATCCTGTTGTGACTGTCCTAGGTATTTACAAGGCTGATAGCTCTTGCAGCAAGCTCTCACTTACTGTTATCATCATCCTGACAGCCCCTAAAGGTTCGATGTCCCCCCTGCCTCCCTCTCTGACTGCTAAGGAAGTGCAGCTGGATAGGGAGCACTCCCCAGGGTGACTAACAGACCAATGGACCTCCATGTGGGACCTTCAGCATCTACCCTGCCCTCTCTGCTTTTTCTCCAGCTCTGTGCAGCATCACAAACCACATGGCTGTGACTTTGCACATCTGTCATCACAGGTGGCTACATCCTCCTCCACCCCATAGGGCACAGAATCACAGAATCTGTAAGGTTGGTAGAGACCTCTAATATCATCAAGTCCAACCATCTACCAATCACCACCATGCCCCTAAACCATGCTCCTAAGTACCACATCTATATGTTTCTTGAACACCTCCAGGGATGGTGACTCCACCACCTCCCTGGGCAGCCTGGGACAATGCCTAAAAACCCTTTTTGGGAAGAAATTGTTCCTGACATCCAATCTAAACCTCCACTGTTGAGGGGAGGCACATGCTGACACAACAGGGTGCAACATACATCATGGTGTGGCTGACTAGAGAAGCTCAAAGAGGGCTGAACAAACTTCTTTGAACCTCCAAAAGTTCTGAGGAGCCCAGATGGAGCTGGGGACACAGGTGTGCAGAAAGCTCTAGGTGTAGCTGATTTGTGCTCTCCTCCCCAAAGGTGGCAGGCAGGGTGCACAGACTGAGCAAGAAACCACACTCTCAGGAGGCATCTCCAGCTCTGATGTGGTTTGGTTTGTGGCTGGGATGGTTCTTGGGTACCAAAGCTGCACAGAGCATTGCAATCCTAGCCCTGAGCAGCAGAACCTGGTTTCCATAGCAGTGCCATGGAAACCTTGCAATGCCAAGCTGTGCCTCCGAGCCCCTCTGCAGCTCAAACATCTCTCCTTGCTCCTCCCCAGCACCCACCTCCATACTGCAAGTCCCCAGACCCCCTCCTGTGCCTCTGAATAGGAAAGGATGCAGAACAGAGGAAAAGCAGGACCTTGTGTGGTTCCTTCCTGGATCATAACATGTGGAAGTGTTCTGAGGAGCAAAAGACTAAATCACATCCTTCCTTCTCCCCTTTCACGCATAGAAGTGGGAAGACCTAGGGTTAAAATTCCTCCACTTGGAATCGCCAAGTGAAATTTCACCTGGCAATATATTAAGGTGCAAACCCAATAACTTCATGCAGTGAGTTCTGTTATCTTCCTTTGCCTGCCTGGAACACCAGCTTGCAAAGGTGAAGGATTTAATTAACTGATAGAATGTATAACAGGCTCCCCTTCATCTGCTCCTCTCTTTTGTTTGGTTTTGGGGTTGGTTTTTTTTGCTTTGGTTTTTTTGTTTGTTTGTTTGGGTTTTCTTTTATGTTTGACTTGGTGTTTTTTCTGCTTCCTATCCCTTGTCTGATACTAACAAAACTCATGGCAAGGGCTCCATAGCATGGAAGGAGCAGACAGCCAGATCCATGTTATTTCCTCTCCGCATCCACTGACTTGCACCCTACATTGGACATGGAGCTGGCGTTTTAGCATCTCAAAGGGATACACCTTATGAGCCTTAGCAAGCCATCTCCACTGACTTGGAGGCCACAGGTCTGCCCAGCACCTTGACAGGTCAGTCCATAGTAGTCTTAGTCATCATATAGACTTTTCATAAGGAGTTTGAGTTGTAACGCTTGGACCTTCTACTGCAGGCATGAAACAGGAAAATAAAGGTCTAAATGCACCAGAGAAGCAAATGGGAGTAAAGGTCTAACTTACAGAGAGCAAAGTGCAAAGGTCTCTTCTTTTAATCCTCCACCATGGGTCTTGAGGGAAGAGCTACATCCAGAGTGAGAGAGAACTAGAGTTTCTCTGCTTTACCAGGGCGCTGGGACAATTATGGAAAGAAGTATTTTTTTTAACCAGAATAAGCCAGAAAATTTTGCTTTAAGTGGGTTGGAAATCACTCACAGCAAAAGCTGTCAGAAATGGCAGCTCTCATCTGACACACAAGCAGCAAAGTGAGCCCCTGGACAGTAGAGGGACCCATTCTAGATGGCTTAGGTCAGAGCCTGTCAAGGGCACAGACCCCTCACATCTTCCTTTTCCCCAACAGTCAGAATAACAGCAATTAACAAATATCAACATAATACCAAATTTTGCATATTTATAGCCTGCCCACTGCCTACTCAGCCAAGCACATTGCATTGCTCTCTGAGGTGACTTCTGCTGTCAAGTGAACCAGTTCTTCTCCACATGTGGAGCAGAGTTGAGTCTATCAGCCACATCATGACCAGAGCCACATCTCTCTTAGCTACTGTGGCTGTAACTCATCTGAAGCCTTGCTGAGGAAAATGACTGATTCCTTGCATTCCCTCATGAAGTATGAAGAGGATCACATGTCCACCTGACAGTCTCCTACAACAACAGGGTACTTTCCCCTGCTGACAGGCTCACCTCCAGTTTTCTTCTCCACCCTATATAATTTCATGAAGAACAGCAGCTTCCCATATCCCAAGTGCTTTGAGCTTTCTGGTTTGCCTTCCTTCTTCCTTCATCCCACTAACTACAAATCCCAAGTGACCTTGACCCTATTTCTGGACTTCATTTTTCTGAGGAACAAAAAGCCTACAAGAGACAACTTTCACACCATTGCTGCCATGATGTGATTTAAAAGAGCTCAGTACAGATCAAACTACCCCCCCCCCATCCTTTTGGCTCTGTTCTTCATCATTTCAATGAGGTTTTCAACTCATCTCTTAAATCATGGATGAAGAAAAATAGCAGTTACATGTCAAAATCCATGCAAACTACTTAAAATTCATGCCTGCTAAACTGGCCTATAGTTAGATGCTTCTAAGTCAGGTGTCCTGCATCTGGAGAAACAAATTTGGCATGCATGATCACCTACTTAGCTGGAGTGTCTCCTAATAAGGTTAACTGGAGAAAGTGAGAATAATAGCTTAGGACAAGTACACACCGAATTATTTTATTTGTTGTGGTGTGGTTTGGTCTGTTTTTTTCCAGGCAGCAAGAGCAGATCAGTGGCTACTTGGCTGCAAAAAGCCAGATCTCCTTGCACCACCAAGTCTTTCCCTTGAAATGTCCTACATTCTTAGTACGTGTGTGAAAAGATTTGACAGCCTCTTCAGTATCACTGCTCTCCTGAGCTCAGGATAAAACCTCTTTGGCCCCTCTCAAGTTCCTTTTAAATCCCCAAATTACCTCCATATAATCTCCAGTCTCATCTCCTGTTTGCTGGATATTTTTGCTGACAAGTGCCTGTCAAGACCAGGGCTGCTGAAAACTAAACGAGGCACTGTTTTTCCTTACAACTATTGTGTTACTCCTTCCTTGTCCATGGGGCAGAGCTGATGACACTGATCTACCTGGAGATCTACCTACTGATCTACCATTCACACCACATTGGTACTGCTTCCTCACCAAGCTTCTCCAGTCATCTGATAACTTTATGGAGCTTCAGTGCAGCTCAAAACTTCCACTACCTAAACCTTCCTGTCCTCAATATCAGAATTCCTCCCCTCCCAGGAGCAGGAACTAATCTATTTTTAAGCACTTATTTACTCTTTTAGTTCCTTTGTGTCCAGCTTTACACACTTCACTTCATCCTCTGATGGTTTCCAGAGGAATAAAACCTTTGATTTACTCTAATCTCCACTTAGGACCAAAAGGGAATTTTCCAGGATCCTGAATCATGGGTTGACTTGCCTCCTACCACTCTACCCTACAGCCAGGCAGCTTCCTTCACCCCAGGAAAACAGTCTCATATGGTACCTTGAGGAGACCTCAGCTTAGCTGATTTTGAACCTCACAATGATAGCATTACAAATACTTCTCAAGTTTTGGAGGGTTTTAGCCCTACTTTTAGTTTAGTCACTTTCCTGCAAAAGGCCAACTCACTACCTTACACCCTGTATTTCCCTGCTTTATCACTTCTTTATCATTTCTTTTTTATTAAGGGTAATGTATTTCTTTCCTGGCATCAAGCTCACACATTCCTATGCAACTTACCTCAGGAAGTATCCTACTTGCTTTGATGCCGACAAGAAAATCATCTGCTATTGCAAAACTGTCTTTTGCAGCTACAGAGAGCTGCCCAGCTTTAATGATGATGTTGGCACCTTCTTTGACTGTATTGGGAATGGATTTGCAAAGCAAAGCACAGCTCTGCAGTTCCTGCATCCTTTTCTCAGGTGTCGGCACCGCGTTGGTTATTGCTCTGTGCTGCAGGATCAGTGCTTCCCTCTCTCTTTTTGGGTGGCAGCAGGAAGGTAGCCAGAGCACTTCTTGCAGAATTCCTCCTTCTGCTAAGTATCAGATTCCTAACCAAGCTCAGGCTCTCTCTGGACTCAGGGATTCCTCTCCTTGGGAAATTCTGAGCACTTTTCTGAGGTTTTAGCATGGAAAGTCTGGTGTTCACCTTCTCTCTCCAGTCACCCCTCAGGAGGAGGAATATGGGTCCTCAGCAAGGGCCCCAAACCAAACTGGGGACTCCCAGTGGAAAAAGCAGCAGCAGGGGAATCATCCACACTGATTTCCTGTCACTGTTCTCCACTCTTCTCATTTCTGTAGGTAGCCAGCTCTTCTCCCTTGCCCCACACTACCCTATACCCTGCACCTAAAGATGTTCTTCAGGATGGGGAAGCACCTTGTGGGGGGGCAGAGGCTGGGAAGAGCTTGAGATAGAGCTTTGATAGCCATGGACTTTGTATGTTCTGGACTTTTGCTGATGAGAAAGACACAAGAGCAGCTCGAGGGACATTCCAGCAGTGGATTTGGTCTGAAGGGACACTTGTGGGTAATTGTGCTTCATTTCTCAGAGCTGGCAAGGAAACAGAAGTGCTGATTTGTTTGTGATGGGAGGGCAAAAAGTTGTCTCATTATGTTGTATGAAAAAGTCAAATATTTGGCCTAATTTACAGAAGAGACAGACTTGAAAAACTCCATTCTGGGCCATCACAAAAAGATTATGTTTCGTTTGGTCTGTCATCTCCTCAGCTGGCAGGTGAGGGAGCTGGAAGAGCTGCATGGCCTCTCTGCAGACCAACCAACCTGCTTCATTTCCATCCACAGTTGTGACAGGCCTGACACCTTCCCAGGGGACTTTTCAACACTGTAGAATGAACATTTTCCAGGAGAAAATTGTTCCACTGGAAAAGCTCCCAAGCAGCTCTGCTATCCAGTTAGAAACGTTTCTCACACACCACTAATGCTGAGCAAATACTCATAGACTATCCACATCCTAACATCTCCAGATACTTGAAGTGGCTGCCCCAAAAAAATGAAGAAAATAGAATATACCCCCAAAAATGCTAATCGCTGTTAAAATGGCAAATCACCAGCATGTGCTTTTGCAAGAAGAACTCAGGAGTGGACTCTAATTTTCATTCTTTCCCTTCATCTCCGCCCAAAGGCTCTGGTTTTCTCCTTGATTTTGGTCAGCAGCATTTAGCTGCTTTGGGCTCTGATCCCAGTTCTGACTGCAAAGCCTGCTGAGACCCTCGCTGGTGTCCCTAAGGATCTTCCAAGGCACTAGAGACACAGGAGTTTGGAGTGAGATGGGGGGTAGGTCTCTTCTCTAGGGTTAACAGTGAGAGGACAAGAGGAAATGGCCTCAAGCTGTACCAGGGGAGGTTTAGATTGGATGTCGAGAACAATTTCTTCCCAAAAAGGGTTGTTAGGCATTGTCCCAGGCTGCCCAGGGAGGTGGTGGAGTCACCATCCCTGGAGGGGTTCAAAAAACATCGAGAGGTGGTACTTAGGGACATGGTTTAGAGGCATGGTGGTGATAGGTAGATGGCTGGACTTGATCTTAGAGATCTCTTCCAACCTTCATGATTCTGTGATACTGCACACATATACTGGAGTGCAGTCTCAACCTCACTTTTTGAAAGCTGTCCTCATCCCCATGAGCTCTCTCCTGTGGGACTCCAGGGCTGGGAAAACTAAAGTTTTGTTTCCTTCAGATGCTATGCCTCTGTTTTTCCTAGAGGAGGCTACAATTCCTCCTCTGTGATCTGGAACTGCAGCAATAATCATATTTCCCATTTTGTTCTCTGTATCTGGCTGTTTTGGCAGCCATCCTGCAGCAGTAATCCACACACAAAGAGTCATCTTGCATTTTTCAATCCAATTTAAAGGGAATTGTTTCTCAAGGAAGGGAAGGGGGTTAGAATGTTCCCCTCTGGCAAAAACTTCAAGCACTTGGATATTACATGCAAGAATTTTACCAACCTGCCTTACTCATCATTACATTTTACAAGCACTGATTGAAATTCTTTGCACTTGTAGGGAGGCCTGAGAGTGCCTTCATGTTGCTTTTCCCTCAATCCTCCCAGCCACTCAGAAAGAAAACTTCAGTTCCCTCTTCCCAGATGATGCTCAGAGCACTCAGTGCTCTTGTTTTGGTCTGGGGCTATTTGTTTGTTCTAGACTAGGGGAAAGGATGCAGCAGAAATGAAGGCAGGGATGCAGTACAAGGCAAGGGAATCATTATTCATTTTTCCCACCAGCTTATTCTCTTGGTTTGATTTACACAAGTTGCTCCAATAGTTTTCCTTCTAATTATTTTCTCTGAAATACCCAGAAGTCTTTAATAACAGCATTTACATGCATAATGTGGCATTATTCATGTTAAACAAAGCCTTTGAAATCCCCTCCACTCTGCAAGCCTCATACCCTCTCACAACAAATTATTATCACAGTGACCTCTCCCAGACACATTCCCACACCACACACTGCTGGATTTTCTAAGTCCAGATACATTTGCCCATTCCCATTCATTTTCAACCTCAATATTCCCTAAGTTATGAAGATACAGGAGCAGCACAACAACCAAGATGCTGGGGCCACAAACAGAGAGGCTCAGGGAAGATATAAAACAAGGTGACTAGAAATTCAGCCTGTAACTCCTGCCCATTCCAGCTGCTGAAGCTATCTGTGTCCCAGACGGGGCAAGCCTCTGAAATAATAGCTTTAGAAGGTTCAGGACAATTCAGGAACAAGTAGGAGAAGAAAGAATGAAAGTTAAGGAAGCAGATTGTGCCTCCACATCTAATTTTTCAACCAGCTTTCCAGCTTACACCACCACAACCTGCTCGCCATCTAAGGAAGCTTCAGATATACCTGTTGCAATTACAGGGAGCCCTCTGTTCTCTTTAACTGCTATTTTAACTGGCTTTTCCCTCTCCTAGGCACGCAGTGATTCAGGTCTCAGTTGTATCTACAAGACCTCTGCTGCATTCTCCCCACCACTGTGATCCAGCTGCTAGTCTGCTGAGCAAACCAAGCTCATTCCAAGCCATGTCCCACACATTGATCTCTCCTAGTTGGGGGCAAAGTCTGATCCCTTTCAGGGAACCTGGGAGAGATGAAGCAGCACTCCAGCCACAACACAATTCAGGGTGGCAGCAGCCACCAGCAGATCCAGCCTCTGCTCCATGGCCTTCAGAAGACACAGAGAGGAAGGTTGAAAGAGAGCTGAGGGCTGCTGAGCACCTCTGGCCCGTGGACTGAGCGATAGAGGCAGCAGGAGGGAGAAGCTCGCTGGAAGTCACACAGCACATGTATTGCTGGCTGAGGGAGTGAGATGCACTCCTGCAGTCATTAATTAATTATCTGATCTCACTCTGAGACCTTTCCGCCTGCTTCAGGCTATGAATTACTCTGAACATTATGTCAAACCTCCTCGTCCAACAATCTTGCCTCTTCCCACCCTCACTCCTTACACTCTTTTGTCAAACACTCCCAGGTATCCTTATCCTTTCCTTACTCCTGGCACAGGTCTGCCACCTCTTCTCAGCCCCAGCAAGAAAATTGCCACCCACTCTGCAAGATTCACCCTTCAGAGGGTTCTAGCCCACGGAGGTGGACCAGGATGAAGAATTGCAAAGCCAGGTGAGCAGCAAGGAAGGACTATCAGAATATGACCGTATACCTCTGGAGGTTCCCTCCTTGTAACTGAAGGAACAAATCCCAGGGGATGCCTTCCCAGAGGACCATCCTCTACAGATTCCTAATTGCAAAGAGGTAACTTTATTGTCACAACAAGATCCTTGTCACCTCTTAAGTGTCTAACCTACTTGTGTCAGCAAATTTCCCTACCCAATTTATCCATCAAATGGCAGAAAAATGATTGACCAAGAGAATTCCTTTATAGAAGAGGAGCATGCAGTGTGGAGGAGGACAGAACAACTTTCTGCAAAGGCATGGCCACCAAGAGACACAACCACACCTCTTCCACCTGCTGTTATCCCTTCCCACACAGAACCAGTTCTCCCTGGCCACAGAAACCCAAGCACGCCAAGCAAGAAAACTCTCTTCCTAGTATTGCAGTCTAGACTAGACCAGGAGAAGGGGAAATGGGAAAACCAAACTCACTCTAACTACCAAAGAAGCCATTCAAGAGATTGGTGTAGTTCATAGCAGCAGCAGGGAAGGAGCTGCTGGCTGGCTCCTGGCATCCTGGAAGCACAAAACGCTTCCCCACAGCTTTTACTGGCTATTACTGAGCATTACTACAGGCACATCTCTAGGTAAAGCAATGCTACAAGACTGGTACAGTGACCAGTGAACAACACTGTCTGACAGGAGGGTGGCCTGAAGCAGCGAAGGAGACAAATACCACTCATAACCTCCACTTCTCCTGATGGTGGTCAGCATCACAGCATGTTCTTGCCAGCACACTTTGCCTCTGGCAGGAAAGCTGCCAGCCACAGCTTTTGTTTATAACAATTAAGCAGATGAAACTTAAAATCCATGTGTGTACATCAAAATCTTCCAAGGGAGCTCAGGCAAGGACAGAGGGATCAGAGGGAGAGAGCAGCTGGGACAAGGCATGGTGGAGATGAAGGTTAATAGCAGCACGGCTCATTGGGGGAGAATGGACCATGAGCCCAAGGAACAGCACAGCCCACTGAGGTCTCCAGCCATTCCCTAAATGAAGCTGTTCCACCATCTGCAGGCAAGCACTCTTTGGCATTAAACATTCTGCATGGAGGCCTAATTAATGGAGCACAAAGTGACTTATTAAATCCAAATCAAGGAACCAACTAACAAGCAAAAAAATAAACCATCTCTGGCCAGGGAATGGCTGCATCAAACCTTTGGACATGCCCAAAGCCCAGCAAAGCTCACCTGGAAGGTTACAAATAAGCACAAGTTCACCAAAAGATAATCAGAGACTTTTAAAACAAAAGAGGAGGAGGCCACATGAGTTTGGAGAGGCTAGCAGAAAGAGCAGGCTGTCTGGTTCATCCTCTGCCCAGTTCCTCGCCCTTTCCTTCCCTCTCAGCAGTGCTGTCTGCTGCAGGCATGGTCCAAAACTTTGTCAGTCCCATTATAAATGATTTTGGTGTTCAGATTGCAAGCACAGGAGACCAGCATATAGAGCCAAGGAGGACTTGCTGTTCAGAGACATGTCCAAGGGATATATACTGCCTTATTTTCACCTTCTGGTGAGGAGGAAAGGTGAGAAGGCTGGCTTCTCCTCAGCCTACCCCAGGCATCTGTTCATTAAAGCATGCCCTGATCTCCTTCAGTGCCACTTGAGGAAGCTAAACCACCAGTTTGATGTAGCTTTCCCTCAAGGCCAAGAGTAAGGCTTGGCAGAAAGCTCAGGCAGCCCCAAGGCAGTAAAAAGTGGGACAGAAAACAGAAGTCTGTCTGTTACAAAGAAAACCAAGGTGCAAGTCACATTTTAAGTGCAATTTTCAAGTCTCTGTGTTGAAAATACAAAGTCACATGCTCTTTTCTGAAGAGGTCTGATTTTGGATAGAAATATTAAAATCACTGAGTCTTGTGTTGTGGTCTCCTTTCACTGAATCACAGAATCATGAAGGTTGGAAGAGACCTCTAATATCATCAAGTCCAACCATCAACCTATCACTCCTATGCCATTAAACCATGTCCTTGTGTACCACATCTCTCTGTTTTTTGATCACCTCCAGGGATGGTGGCACCCAGATCAGGTTCTCTCTTTTGTAGACTCTCTGGTATCTACCAAGGGCTGAACTCACATCAGAGCCTGAGTATATAATTCAGTTAAAGAGTCAATTAACCATGAGATGTGAATCTACTGCAAACAGGATTCATTCATTTGGGAGCTGACTTGTTCCATCATCATCCCTCTTTGCTTTGGTTTCTCAAAAAGCTGCTCCAATGTCAGGTCATAAAATCCACTTTCAAGTGTGCCAGATTTGGGGGGGGGGGGGGGGGGG
>VWZO01017591.1:263098-291263 GCA_013396975.1 Bucco capensis
CTTTTTTCTTCCCCCCCCCCCCCCCCCAGCTTGTGTATATGCAATTCCCTTAACTTCTCTCCTAATCCATCTCCTCTAAACCTCCTTAATGAGGCAAATAAAAGTCAAGGAGAAGAAGAGAATCCCTGGCAGGAATTGTTTCTCTGTCCCAGGGAATGGCACACGAATCGAGCGCAGCAGCATCAGGCCATTTCACACTCAATGTTTGCAATTTCATTTTGAGGCCAGTTTAGGGAAGGGACAAATTTGAGTATAATTAATTTAGATTTTGTGAGACAAGTAACCCCTTGAGGTTGCAATAAAGGACTGACTGCTCCAGAACGAGGGAACTAATCTCCTCATCCAGCTGGGGATGGCACAAATTGATTTAATACTTTTTTTTTTTTGAGTTTTATTTATTTATTTTGAAGAAAAGGGGTTATAATAATGATTATAAATAACTAGGGGTCAGATCTCACCAAGCTCCTAGATTTTCTGTAGGTAAGTCCTCACAGACTTTGGAGATTTACCTAAACATCACTGGTGTGAAAGTCAAGGTTAAAAATCTAGCAAAAATGATGTTTTTCCACCAAAGCTCCATTATTTGCCAGGTCAAAGCTGGGTAGAAATCATCCTTTTCTTCACAGGGATTTCAATACTTCTATTTCCAGGTAGACAATGGCAACACAGCATTTAAATATTAGGAGGAAAGAGGTTAACTCAGCTTCTCAAAGAGGTTGGAACAATTGTGCTCAGAGCTACGTGAGAAAGGTCTCCTGTCACTCAGGAGAGGAGAACATCACTATAACAACAGGAGAAAACTAACACTCAGTACTCCTGGAAGAAGAATTCTATGACCCAAAATAAAGCAGCTTATAAATAGCTACAAAAGGCTGAGGTAAAGGAATCAGACTTCACTTTTGCTTGGTGTTTGTTGTCTGGGACAACATCTGCCAAGGGAAGGCAACCACTCTTCCTTCCATTTAGTCTTCTCCTTCAGCATCCTTCTCCTGCCCCAGCACTGCCACTGCCCAAGAGCATCCCTAGGCCACTCTGGCAGGGTGTGAGCCTCACCAGGGTCACTCCAGGTTTTATTCTGCTCAGCCTTGTGACCCTCAGGTTCAGATGGCAGCCTCAGGCTTAAGGTGTCCAAGGATCCAGGCAGATCTGAAGTACATCCAGCAGATATTATTAAGGGAAAAAAGTGATGGGGATATTTTGGGGGAAGCTAAATTTCTATGTGAATTTTATTGCAGTTTTTTTTAACTGACAATAAAAACCAACCAACCAAAAAAAACAAACCAAAACCACCTCTGTATTATTTTCCAGTGACTCTTGAAAACGATACTCCAAAAACACTGAAGATAAAATAGAGGGAAACTTTAAAAATTAAACAGAAAAAAAAATTCTATTCTAAAAGCATATTTAATAAAAGAAATTACACATTTCTTTGAGAAGTCATTATTTTTTCCCCACTGAAATAACATTGACAAGAGTACTTGAGGCCTTGTTTAGAAAATGAGAGTTAACATTGAAGGATTTAATGACCCTGGGGAGAGGTTAAAGCTCTTAAAAGTTCATTTCCAGGTTCCCTAATATCTCAGGGATTTTAAGTGCTGTAATTTATTTGTGAAGCAGTAAAAAAATTGTTCCAGGGATATTCACAAATGTTAATTAAACTCCATGGAAATATGTACCTCTACTGCCTTTCTTTCAATGGAAAAAAGGTGATTTTTGTGTGAGTGGTTTACACACAGATGTAAACACCAATTACAGGTCCACCTGGCCTCTTATTATGTGTATACTCCAGGGAAAAACAACATTGGCTCACAATGCTGGCTTTTATTCCCCATATCTCTGTGACCTACCTTCCTTCTCCCTCCTCAACTTTTGCAGCAGACTCTAGTTTGAGGACACACAATATTTAGCTCATTGTTTGTCAGCTGCACAGAGCTTTCCTTTGGCAGCAAAAGGAAAGTGAGCACCAAAAGCAAAAGAAGTCTATTAATTGCATCCTCAATAAAATCATTAAAAGCTGGAAGGGAAAATGCTGAATTTTGTTTCATTTTTTAAAATCAAACTCATCTTTGCTGATCACTAGATTGGTCTAAGAAACAGCTAAACTATGATTATCATCAAATGCAGTTTCAGAGACATGAAAATGCTTTGTGAGATTATAGGAACTGCACATAATTTTGCTTTGGAGGGGAAAAAAGGGACAGAAATCTTTTAACAACACAGAACCATACTCTTTCAGCATTTGCAGATCAAAATGTGTCTTTTACTTTCCCTCCTCCCGAGCAGCACTTTGGAATTTATGTCACTTTGGTTCATAGAATCCGTTCAAATGGAAGTTTTTCTTCTTTTCTCTGTGTGTGTTTTTTTGTTTGTTTGGTTGGTTTGCTTTTTTTACTGAATTTCCTTCACCACAAGTGCTCTAAAAATTTTAGATGCCACCCCTAATGGAAATGAAACAAATCTACATCTAAAAAATGAGGTTTGCATTCCCCATGCATCTGTATTATTTAACCTTTGGAAACCTGGGAGTAAAAGTGCTTTCCTTTTAATTACAGATCTTCTGCTTTTAGCAGCACTGTCCCAGTGTCTTTGACTTTGTCCTGGTTTCAGCAAGTATCTAGGTGCTCAGCTTATCCAACTGCTTTTGTCTTCCCTCTATGTGCAGCATCACTCCCCTGCAGCCTCACCAGCAGCTAGCTTTTCCTCCCTGGTCCTTTACACCTACTGGCCAAGTTTGGACTTGCTCCCTACCAAAACACCAACAATCAACTCACTTCTCTTGGGGCCACTGTTAGCCACACCACCTGGCCAAAAGCAGACTCAGGGATGAATTCCTGGGTCTCCTCTTCCTCCTAGCAGATCCATCTGCCCTGGACCACATGGAGGCTCCCCTAAGCTGAGAGAGATCAGCTGGCCAAAGATGCTGCTCCCTCTGTCTATATTTAGGTACATAACCAGCAGAAGTGGCAATGTTTGTTTGCCCAGGCTGGGGCCTGGGATAACAGTGGAATGTCAGGGATACGAAGGAATAAAGTAGTGCAGTGGAAAAAAGAACGGCTTAGCTGGACTGGTTCAGACTGGTTAGTTGCTTTAGCTAACACCTATTTAACTTCAGGAGCTGATGAACACTTCTGAGAGCAGATGGCTTTATTAAAGATTCAATTATTTTCCAATTAAGATGTAAGAGCTGCATTCAACATCCCTGAAAACACCACAATGTCCTCCTGGCTGCAGGCAGGAAAAAACCAAGATAGCATCTTTGGTTCTTCTAGGGTAAAACAAAGGCAAAACTAAAACCTCTAAGAAAAAAACAACCAACAAAACCACAATTATCAAAGGCTCTTTACCCTTTCTAAGAATGAAGAACAGGGCTGTTTCTTTTGCAGCTCTCTTCTGCCTGCTCCCTTCCCTGCTCAGGTTTTCTCTGTTGCTGATAACAAGACTAATAGGTTCTTCTCAGTGGTGCTAGACACAGTTAACTCTTTTAATCTCTCTTTGAATCTCAGACTCTCTAATCCCCCAACCCTTCAGCCCCAGGAGACTACACCTGAGCAACAGTGAGATATTTCTTTCCATTAAGTTCCATTCTGCAGGTCTGTGATAGACAGAAGCTCAAATTTACCTTATCTGCCATGATCATAGAGGAGCCTCCATGGATGCCCAGGATGGGAGTGAGGGTCTGGGCAGAGATGAAGTCCAGGATCTGGGCGATGGCTTCCTGGTCTGTGTCATCAGCAAACACTACCCCTTGGATTTTCCGGTCGGACATGAGGTCACAGATGCGAGTGATAATGCTCTTAGGATCGGTCTCATTCATGGCCACCAGCTCCACCCGAGGCACCACTGAGAGGTGGTGGAAGTCATCTTTCTCGTGGGCATCTTTGATGGCCACTTCGTCTGAAGTCCCCACCAGGATGACTGCGATGCCAATGCTCGGGTGGCTCTTCTGTGCCTGGGCACCGCTCCCTGTGGTCACAAGGACTGCCAGCACCAGCCAAAATCTTGGAGAGTAGCACTCCACCCTGGGCCTCATCTTCAGCTCTTACACTCCCTGAGAAAACAAAAGGGAAGGGGGAAAGGAAGAGAAAGGGAAAGTGATTAATTGACAAGTGAATTATGAACTCATTGATCTTCCTCAGCTGCTGGTCCTCCTCCCACCAGTCCTCTTTGCCTGATGTCCAGCTCTTTAGCTACACCCAGGAGTACACACTCTGTTGAAGTGTGGGAGGGGGAAGGTCAGACTAGCCCAGTCTCTATTTCAGAGTTTGGAGTCTCTTCAGACAAAAGCTGTCAGCAGAAGATGGGATCATGTCATCTCTTGGGTCCTGTGTCACTCTAAGACCTAAGTCAAAAATGATCGAGGATTATCCTCTGATGGCTGATCAGCTGTCACTCTGAAACTAATTGTTTATGTCAAGCCCATCTCTAAGTGCTCACCCTCAACACAAAGGAGTTACTGGTGGTGCTTGTGATCACTTGGGCCTTCTGCTGGAGAACCAGGCAGGAGGCTGAAGGGATTGGGCAGATGAGGACACCCTTCTACCTTCTCAGTGCAGCCCCTCCAGAATAGAGTGAGGAAAAAGGGGCAAGGTCACTGGATGAATCTATGTGCCCATGGCCTCCCACCAGCACACACACAGCTCCAGTCTGCAGCAGTCAGCCACAGACCTTTCACTCCTACAAGGCTCATTTCCTTTTAAAAAGCAAGGAACAACATTTCCCAGTGATTGTGGCCAAATCTGGATCAGTGCAGTGTGGGCAAGACATTCCCCTCAAGCCCATAGGACAGCTAAGTTTTTGCCCAGGAGCAGAAAGGCCCACATAGCTTACAAAGATTCACCCTCAGCTACCACAGCCAGAGATCTCTTCTCCCTGAATATGTCCACTTGAATTCATAATCACCACAGCAGAAATGGAAAAGCCTGATGAGGTCACCTCTCCAGCCCCTGCCTGAGTGGGATTCTTCCCTGCAGGGTTGTTCCTAGCTTGCTCTTGATTTAGTCTTGTTTTAATAACAACTCACATTTCCACAGCACTCTTCATCCTCAAGGTACAGTGTAAACACCAGAACCTCTCCTGCTCTGGGGACAAGACCAGAGCAGGGACCTTCTCCTCCACTGCTCAGTCTGCCCACCCAGGGCTAAGCTGCTGCTGGCCCAAAGAGATTTCAGGCATTTCAAGCTAAAGAAGACTTCCCCTCAGTACAAAATGTCCTACTCAGCTCTTCATGCACATAATGCTGTTCTTCAGCAGCCAGGCATAAAGACATCAGCCCTGCATTCCTCTGGTCTTGGGGGTCCAGGAATGGGACTCTTCCACACTGTTTGCTACTAGACGTGGCTCTACCAAATGAGCAGAAAATCAGAACAGCCTGGACAAGGCTGGTGAGACTTTGGGGAAGCTGGAAGTCTGCCAAACAGTCCTACCTGGCACCAGCCACCTCTAGGGAACAGGCACAAGGGACCCCATCTTGCCCTGCTCAGGAGAACACATAGAGCTCAGCACCTGCTCCCTCATTGTCATGCTAAGCAGAGAGCACATATCCTGCATTGATATCACCAGATTTATAAGCAGATAATAAAAGAGATAATAAATATGCGCTGGAGGAACCAAATCCAGTTAGGAGGCTGGAAGGGAGTGAGAGTGTGAACCACCAATCAATTCAAAACCTTCCAACGGATCCACTTCCTGAGAGATGCTCACAAGGAGAACCAAGAGACCTGGAGAGTTTGGTGGAATGAGCAGCTAACTTCATTTTAGCAGGACTGTTCTCCTCCAATTACGAGCCACTAAATTAGATTCCTTCAGAGTGGAATGCAGTCCCCACTCCTGCAATGCTTTATTAACTTTAATGCACTCTCTGTCTCTCACTCTCTTGCTCACTCACTTTAATACTGTGTTCGTACTCTTTGAAATATGTCTCCTGTGATCCCTCTGCACAGACTCACACTGTATTATGCTTGGGTAGGCAATGGCTAGCTGTGATGCCCAGGGAGCAGAGCGTAGGCTTTTCCCACCCCTCTCCAACCAGGAATGCTTTACAGGGCTTCCCAAGCCTGGGCTTGGATGGCAGCAAAGCAGGAGCTATGCAGGTGATCATGGCAGCTGTCTGCCTTCATACCCAAATACAGACTTATTCCACTGGGAAAAATGTAGGCCAAGAAACCCATTTCCTTCTCTTCACCTGCAAAGCCAGTAAATCTCTAGCATCTACCTCCAAGCAGCAGCAAAGAGCCCAGATCCTAAGGAGCACACAGGTACCAATCTCTTGGGTGTCTAGCTCATGGGATGTGCCTCCCAGGCAACTTTTCCACTCAACACAAGATGATGAAGTTCTCTGTATAGTGCCCAATCCTCAGGCTTTGGGCATAGATGCAGGAAGCAGCCAGGAAGAAACTGGTGTGAAGAAGAGGTTGTTAGTGCCTCCACAGCCAACTTGGCACCTGATTTGGTTCCTCAGCCATAAGCACCCTTTGAATCAAGCAGAGCAATGTTCAGGTAGTCTACATTGTACCACCTAAGACAGCTCTCCCTCCATCTCTCACTCACACCTAACACTTCCATCACGCTCAGGATGTGTTTCAGGTGCTCCACGGGTGGTCTGCATGCCAGAGACCTGTGTCTTTCTGACGGAATAGCATGTATAAGGTCCAGGCACATAGGAGGGGACCCAGGGATGTGAGAAGACAGGGGAACCCCAATAAACCACACCTAACCCAGGGCTAGGTGGTAGTCTGTCTCTACCATTTAGCTCCCACAAGGCAGCAAGTACAGAGCTGAGCTGCTCAGAGGCTGTTTATTCCAAGGTATTAGACATGAGCAGGGTTTTTTCCTCAGTGATGGTGTGGGCTAACAGAGTCTTTGGAGTCTTTTCTGTCATTTTGCCACTCCAGAAGACATTTAGGAAATCTCAGGCTCCAGTGTGTCAAGCAAAACCCTTCCCACATCACTCCATACTATTATATTGTTCCTTACTCCCTGAAAAATAATATATGACAGGGTCATTAGAAAAAGCAGGTTTACAGACATCTATATTTAGGTATAATGGTTTTACAGATGTGTTTATCTCTCCACAATCTCATTTCTACTCCCCAATAAAACACATCCTCTGTAGTGGAATGCAGCATCCACCCTGTGCTGCAGAGCAAGGTTACACAATCACTGCTAGCACTGAAAGAGAAAGCTAACTTCTCTGACTGAAGATGTAAGAGGAATGGAGGTAGTCAGACAGTAATTATTCAGATTGGAATTTGGCCAGGACCAAAGGTGAGATTGCTTAAAAATATCCTGAGAACCTGATTTGACACTGCATTTGATGTGGAGCAGATCTAAGGTAAGTATTAATAGAAAGTGATTAGGCTGCACAGGCAAAATACAGCTCAGCACTGGGAAATATTTCTGGAGGATCCTTCAAATCAGAGAAAGTACACAAACAGGTCACTGTGCATCCAGCCAGGCTGACTGTCAGCAAAGTACTCCTCAGACAGTGTGCACCAAAGCTAGGCAATCTTCAGGACAAGTGAAGAAACTGAGGCAGGACATGGGCTGGACTTCGGGGGCAGTTCTGTCGTGTGCCTGATGCTGGCAACTCCTTCTTCTGCCTTACACGAGAGCCCCTCAGGAGGATATCTGCACACCCCCAAAACCCTATGTCCAAACTCAAGGCAGCGGGAGGAAAGGAAATCCTCTAATGCTGCAGTCTCAGACAAGAAGCTGATTAGGAGATAAATAGGAGGAAGAGAATGCTTGGGACGGGAGGCTGAGCACTCTGCACTAGCCACCAAAGGGAACTTCATGGAGACATTGGCTCCATGCCGGAAAAAGAAGAGCATCACCTATCTCCAGCCTCCCCCTCCCATACCTCCCTGGAGAGCCATGGGGAGCTTCAGGCTCTGCATTCTGGGACTCTGATGATGTCCCAGCACTTATTAGAGGACTTCAAGCCACAGAATCTGAATTCAGCAGCTAATTTTGCATCTGTACCAACTACAATACTAATTCCCAACTCTAATCTCATCCCTGATCACTAGCCCAATTCCAGGACTCACCACCACCCCCAGTCCCACTACTACCAAGAGAGATCTCCTGCCAGCCCCACTCTTTGACAGCATCTTCATTCACACTGGCTTCACTCCTCAGACAGTCCAAGCAGTATCAGACAATGAACAACAAGGCAATCCTTGTGCTTCAGGCCCTAGCTGGGGGTAGGAAGAAATCCACCTTACCTGCTGGGATACTCCACAAAGCTGGAAGGTGCTTTGTGCCTAGTATCCAACACACTTCCAGGCTGGGGTCTCACCTGCTAACATGACCAGGGAACAGCAAATGCTCTAGAAGAAGCTGCAGGGAAGTTAACATCTTCTAACACTGTCCTGCTGCACCTTCAGCCCAGGCTCCTGATAACTCTTGCATTGCTGTTCCCCATATTGCTGCTTACCAGGTAGGTGACACAAGTGCCCATAAATCTTTTCCTGGCTCCTAGCCCTGTGGTTCCAGGAATTTTGTAAACAGAGACAAAGGAGATGAGGACGGATCTAGGGCACGATGGATGTGTCTTGGAAGTGCCTGCACACTTCAGGTGCTGATAAACAGAATGAATGATGCTGCAGGAAAATCTCCATACATTCAGAGCAGGAAAATGGCAGAGAGTGGAGGCAAGGGGAAGGGAGGAATGCAAGAACAATCCAGCACCTGGACCAAAATGGTTCACTACAGTGACACTGACTAAACACTTCCTCAAGGGCATTTCAGTGGGTTTAGATGAGAACTGGTGCAGTTTAGCTCATTTGAACATCACTGATGTTCTCATTCTGATGTGTAGATGTTCCTATGACAGTAGCAGAAATATTTCTCCAAGGCCTTTTGGACAGCTCTTCTTCCTGCTCTTCACAGCCACTCACTCTCCCTGTACACAAACATGTACCTTTGTCCATGCCTGCAATCTCCCACAGACTCATTTCTATCTAACTTAAAAAAAGCTGCTTCTTTTCCCTTATTTCTAATCAGCCTTTTTCTTTTGGAGAATGCACCACACAGCTCCAAAGCTTTCAAAGCCCTTGGAGCTCTTTCATTTCCCGTTAGCTTTTCTCCCACAGTCATTGGGTGGAAAGTAGCACACATGTTGACTTCTATTCTTTATTTATTTTCTTTCAAGCTGTTCTTTCTTTATTAAACCAGGTACAAACTCCTCTTACAGTGCCAGATTCATCCTATACACTACATGTTCACTCCTCCCCATCTCTGTCATCTGGTTTGCCTCTGCCTATCCAACAGATCCATCCAAGGAGAAGGTGAAAAAGTGCTTCCCTTTTTCTGTCCCATGCCAAGGAGAAGAGCAGTTCACTCCCTATACTTAAGGCAGTACAAAGGATGCTTTGATCATCAATTAGACCCATATCATTCCCAAGAGATGAAGAACTCTGTCTCATTATTGTCAGCTTGCTCAAGGCTAAGTTCCCAGTGTCCTTTCCACTTCCTCCCACCCACATATTTTACATGTCATGGGGTATAGCTGATGCAGCCACACCCTGGGAGCTTCTAGCAAGATCAGCACCAAGTGATTCACAGGAATAATAAAAGTAAAGTCTTCTGCTTAATACTCTTGCCCTTCCCTCAGTCACTCCAGGTCTGCTCTCTCTGGCATCTGCTTTGGCACACTACCTGCTCTCAAACAAGAGGATCACCACCACTAGGAGATGGCTCCAAGGCTCACGTTTAGAAATATTCCCCTAAACTCAGCCTAAATTTTCCCTTTGCCCAGCTATCCTGTTACTTGAACAATATCTCCTTCATCCAGCCTAAACAGTTCCTCCCTCTCGGCTCCCTTTCCACCTCGAAATCGCTTGTCAACGGTTATCTGAGCACCCCTTGGGACTCCCCTCTGCTGCAGCAGAAGCTCAGCTGCCTTCATGCCTCCTCCTGAGCTGAGTCCCTTCAGCTCCTCCTCAGGATAAGGGAAGGAGGATGAAGGGAATGGCTGGGCAAGGGAGAGCAGGAGCAAGCCTGCCCTGATTCCCGAGGCTGGCAGAAGCACGTGGAGCGGCAGGAGCCAGTGTCACACACATACAAGCCATTAAGGGAGACAGCAGGTCAGTCTGGCATTGCCCACTGCCAACTCCTAAATGCCAGAGCAGAGAGGCTTGGCACAGTTTGTGGAGCTTATGGAGCCAGGCTGCAGCCGCAGTTCCCCTGCCAGCATCTCACAGTCCCTCAGCATCCTGCTTGGACAAGTTGAGAGGGATAAGACAGCTCTTCCCTGCCAGAGACTGAAACGTCCTCACCACCTGGAGGGGTCAGTTGCCACAGCTGTCACTGTGCATGCTCCACTGGAAACAGAGGTTTCACAGCTGAGGAGATGTTCACCATTCTCTGCTTCCAACCCAGTGCCTGTCCCATGTCAGAACTGGAAGGAGGCTCAGTGTAAGCAAGTGAGATGTCACTGTGTGTGCAGGCACATTCCAAAGGGATTTCAGCCTGGCTGAGAGCAGCTTTGCCTCCTGAAGTGTAAGGCTAGTTTTAAACAGGCAGCAGAACAACCCAGGGTTTGCCAATTAAATCAAACTGGAGCAATTCTGTAATCCATGTGGCAACTGCTTCCTTCCTTTCTTCATTCTCCACTTCCAGTTTTAATTTCCAAGCAGGAATCCAAAGCACATTAATAGCTAGCATAAGGACATTAAAGACTGCCATTTCCAAAAGCTAGGGATCTAAACACCTCTGATCCATGAATATCCATGAGAAAAACACATTAAACTTCACTTGGATTGTTTGGAGAAGCACCAAAACCAGATTACTGTCACAATAAAGAATACCTTACTAGTAAATAAAAATCAATAGTATGGACAAAGTGTAGCCAGGAGTAACTTGTACTTTGAGGACAGCTTACACTTTTAAAGCAGCATAAGAAGACTTAGTGTAAAAGAAAATCCAGAATTTCAGTATTCCCCATGAACTTCCTTCAAGCTACAATGTAAGCCCTAACCTCCTACCCTTCTCCGCCTTCTCCACCCATCATTTATCTCTAAACCATTTTTTGGTCTTTTATGGCTTCCACAGTAATTCAATTCCTCACTTTCAGCACTATCATATTTTTGGTCTATCCACAGCACTCCTTAGCTCACTTCTAGTCACATATCTGGTTTTAAGCCTTGAAAGCATGGAGGGAATGCACCAGAAGTGAAGTCTTGCTCTAATCCTTCACACCACCACCTAAAATCAATAAGCAGTGTTTGAAAGTGCAAACACCATCATTTACTTCCTCACCCTTTTGCCTTATTCTCCTCCTCAGAAAGATGGAGATACATCTTCCCTGCTTCATAGAGTTAGAATGTTTAATTATTGATGGTATTTAAAGTACTTTTGGCTCTCAAGCAACAGAAACTACAGGAGCTGAGATGGTTATTATTGCTCTCCATCACACTTCCCCGAAGGCAGTAGTGTCTTCTTCTGAGATCATACCCAACATTACTCACAGGATCCCAAAAGAGTGTATTAAAACCTGTGTGTCCAAGATCTCTAGGACAATAAATCCTAGTTTAGCTAGGAGCAGAGAGAAAGGAATTGCCGTAACTTCATAAATAGTTGTTGGTTTCCAAGCAAATTCCCCGATATTTAATATCCACTTTGTCACGTTGACTACAACTGCAGAATACTGCTGATCAGTGCTTTCTGAGGAAACAACATGTGGTCACCAGATGAGGGTTTGTTAGGACTATTCTTACAAAAATATCTCCACTCACAACACATTTTCCATGTACTCCAAAGCAGTTTCCTTGCTGACAAAGAGGAGCAAGAGTAAGGCAGAACTTCAGAGAGCAAGGCAGAGCTGCTGTGGGCAGCAAGCCCCCAAGCTCTGGGCTGGAGGTGCAGCTCTTCTGAGCACCAGCGCCCATCCACTTGGCAATTTTAACCCAGATCTAGAAATTTCCTCTTTCATCAAGGGATCTGTCCTGTGGGTTTGCCACAGATCCAAGGAATCCGGTTCCAGCAGCTCTTGGACAGTGGAAATGTAAAATCCAGCTCCATCTCAATTCACTTGCAAGAACTCAAGTTTTCAGCCAGAGATGCCACCAGCCTGTCCCTCCACTAGCCCTTTTCTGAGGAGGTGGCCATGCTTAGTGCCTCCACTCCTCCATCACAGGCTGACCTTCATTCCAGGTGCCACTGTGCACAACCACACCCCAGTGAACAGTGATCAGAGAGAGGGGGGAAAGCTATGGGGAAGGAAAAGAGCAGCGCAGAGGCAGTGAGGACAGGAACAGCAGTGAAAAGTGAGAGGGATGGTGAGGAGAGAAGGATAGGGGAGAGAGTACAGAGATGGAGTTACTCTGCAAGCAGCAGCTAAAAAATCTCCCAACGTTTATGGCAAATGATGCATGAAATACTCTGTCAGGAATGTGATGCCCAGAACCTATTGCTGCTAAATATTTAATCTGATTGGCAGGGAGCCTCTAAAACCTCAGTGTTCTGGATCTCAGGCTTCTCCAGAGCAACAGGTGAAGTAAATACATCAACATGTAGTGATTCACCTTGGGTGCCATCAGCCTTCCCAACCTGCAGCACTGCACAAGGGAAAACAAAAAAGTGTCAATGGATATTAACAGCAGCAGAAATCAGCTACTGGAAAGACACAGCTTGTGTGACTTGGCTCCCACTGCAAGCTAGAGAGGAGTGGAAGGTGGATATGCCAAGTGTCTCTTCAGACATTTCAACACTGTGCTGCAGAGATCTCATGCTGCACAGCTCTGCCTCTCAAGTCATGCAGAACCTTGAGGCTGCAGCTCTAATGGCCCACACCTCTTCGCACGTAATCCCTGAAGCCAACCTGTGAGCAGACCAAAGGCTGCCTCCAGCAATCAGTTTCTACTGTCTTTCAAGCATGAAGGAGGTCAGAACATCCTATATATGTCTCCTAATGGCAGCAGGCAAGAGCACAGCAGGGCTGGTGGGGTAGATGCAGGTGATGTGGCCCTTTTCCTGCATTTCTAGCTGCCTCCCTGTCCCTGTTGCAGCTGCTTAAGGAACTGACTTCGTCAGAATATGCTTTCTGAAGTGTTTTTCTGCCCTGTGTATGATTGTTTTGCTTTATTTCTTCCATAAGTGCCAAACCACTGGAGAATGTCAAGGGCAGAGCTCTGAAAGGCATGGCCAAGTCAAGAGTAAACATTTTTCTATGGCACCACCAGCTGGAAAGACTCAGGGTACCCAACAAACACAAACTAGAAGCTGTAGGGTGGGTATGTCTCCATCATGCCAGCTCACAGATGAAGTATGCTGAGAGACTTGGTGCTGGGCTCTGATCAATCCTGCTACTGTTGTAGACTCCTCCATGCTCATGAGAAGGTCCTGCCTGCAGCTGGGAAGGCAGAAGGAGATGTCCAGTCAACAGCCTGGCATGCTCTCCCCAACCAGTGATGAAGGTGGGTTTGGCAGAGCACTGAAACACCACAGAGACAAGCTGGCTGGGGTAGCAAAGGGAAGTGGCTGTGTTTGCCACAGCTGTTGATTAACTGAATAGGAGCCCATGCATGGAAAATTCAGATACAGCATCCTGATGACCTACTTCCTACCTCTACCCTAAGACAAACCATCCCTGTAGCCCAGGAGAGCACAGCCCCAGTTGCATGCAGTGCTTCAGCCTTTGTCTTAAAAGTTGTTCTTCTGAACCTACAGCAAGAACCTGCTCCTCTGATCCTGGTCTCCTGTCACTCTTTGAACTCCCTCTTAGCACTGCCCAGGAGCTAGCTGTGTCAGTGGGACACAGTCACTCACACAGGGAACCAAGCTGTAGCACTTATTTTCCAAACAGCCTTCCAAAGGGGTGTCACAAAGGAACAAATTGAGGATGCTCTTTCACAGAGCCATTCACCCAGAGAGGCTGGAGCCACCAGCAGAGACACTGCACTGGCTGCTAGCTCTGCTTCTTATCCTCACCTCTTCATCTCACTTGGAAATGTGCTCAGTCTTAAAAGCAGATCAGGAAATTAATATTTCCAGGTATGGAATAACCCTCCTAGCATGTGAAAATGGACTTGGTAGGAAAAAATAAAAGTGCAGAATTTCTTAAGTACAACTGGATGAGAAATACTGTGATAAGAGCTCCTGCTTCATGATACTTTCCCATGCCTGTCAGAATGAGGAGATGCAGTACTGCACTGAGACTCTTATTTTAAAGTTAATTAAGCCGTTTCATACCTCAGAAAAGATTCACACCAACGGGGCAGAGAACCCCAGCTAATCCACACTCTGCTGGAAGGAGCTCCTCATTACACTCTTCCATAAGCAGCCTGTATTTCATCTGTAGTCCCTCCACTGCAGAAGGCAGCACTCATACAGATCCATAATCAAAGAAGAAAGCATAATTAAACAGACACATTAACAAGCATGGCCTGAATAAATAACCTGCAAGGGAAAAGCACCACAGCTCCAGTTCTTTCAGGAGCTCAACAGCCTTTTAGAGACCATGATGTTCTATGAAATCTTGCTGAAACAAAGATCCATTTCCTGATGCCTGTGTCACCCCCTGATAAGTGAGTCTCTCATCTCATCTCATCCCTGGCTATCTTCACTAACAGCAGTTCCCCCACCCACTCCTAGCCTCCTTGTCACCCAACACTTGGGCTTTTCCTCCATAAAGATCCTGCTGCACTTCCCACCTTCAGCTCAGAGACCACTTCCTTCCAGACCTGCCCTGGGTGACTAAAGGAAATAATTGGCCCCTGATCTCTCTTCGTAACAGCCCTTTACAGATCTGCAGACACTCAGGTTTCCACCCACAGTTCTCTCTCCTCTAGACTGAACCTGCCTGGCTCTCTTAGCATTTCCTACAGGATTTGGTGGCTACTGTCATCTACTCACCTCCTCTTGTCCGCTTCCCCTCCAGCCTGAAGACACTGCACCCTAACAGGGATGCAACACTACACAACCACAGCCAGAAGGACAGGGAAGGGATGATCTACAGCTCTTGCAAACCGGACTGGGAGTACTCCCATGGGAACACCACATCCTCCTTCTCTTCTCCTGGTGAATACTGGACCTTTCTTGTAGCAAAGCTCCCAGGGCTGGTTTAGAGACTGCCATCACTTCCCTAGGAATTGTTCTTTAGCCCCTGCCACACTTCACAGAAGGAATTGTGCTGTGGCTTCAGTGCTTCCCTTTGTCCAGTTTGCTATTGTTTGGCTACAGCCACTTCTACTTTGGTTCTGGTTAGGCTCCTACACAACTCCTCTAGCAGTGCCAGACCATGTACCTCACCAACAGCCACTCCAACAGCATTCAACAACCCATCCTCCTCCTCCTCTTTTCTCCTCCCTGTTTACATTCTTAAGCACACACTTTCAGGCAGTCATCACATCTCTCTTTCAACTGTCATTTGGCCAAGTTAAATGTAATTAGTTACTTTAATCTTCCCTGTTAGATCAATCCCTCCAGCATCTTAATCATTTTTGTTGCTCCACTGAATTTGCTCTAATTTGCTGCCATCTTTGGGGCACCAAGCTCTCCAGAAATTAACTCAATAGCCAGACCAGGCACATGAGGAAAAATAGGACTAGAAACATGTTTCTTTGCCCCAAGATGCAGTAGTTCTGTTTATGCAGCCCAGGAATCACAGCAGCCTCTTTGCTGACACATTGTGCTGTGAGCCCATATCTCCTTTGCTAACCAATGTCACCCCAGTGTCATCCCTGGCATTACTGCTCTCCAGGGGTGTACCTCTCATCTCTGCTTTCTTCCCAAATGCAGCCTGATTTTAACTCCTACTATTCAATTTATTATCCACTCTGCTAATCCCCAAATCCTATTCTGAGGTATGACTGCTTAGCCAGCTCTGTATCTCAAATCTCTTTGATTTCCAGGGGAAATACTCTCACAAAGCCAAAAGCACATGGTTTCCCATCAGAGTCGAGTCATATCCCTAAAGTCACCAGACAACATGGATTTCTCACTTGCCTGTCCCCAGCATCAGCTCCTCACCAAAAACTGCCACTTCTCAAATACTGCAGTTTGGCTTTGGTCATGAACCAATATTGTGCCACTGCATGATGGTTTTACATCAGGCTCTGCTCTTCCTGGAAGAAGCAGCGGCCCCTGGAGACCCATGCAAGGCCTCCTGGAAACAACTGGGAACACTTGGCAGGTTGAACATCTCCCAAAGGTACCACTGCTAGGGTACCTTTTGGTATACTGCATTTCTCTGTGCACACCCTCAAATTGGTCATGGGACCTTCCTCATAGCCTGCACATCAACTTCCTCAGAAGAGTGGGGTCAAAGGCTCCTCTCCTCCTTCATCCCAAAGGGGAAGGAGGTGTGGGGAGGCTTCTTTGAAGCCTTTCTGTGAGATGTCATATTGGTGCAAAACACCCCGGGCACTGCCCAAGTACCAGGCAGCCACAGAAGTAGGACCTGGCTGCAGAAAGCAGGGGGGAATAAAGCCTTGGCTACTCCTTCCCACCCTCTCCCATGCATATGTGCTGCTAGGGTAGGGAGATTTATGAGTCAGAGCTCTCAGTCCCTCATGGTCCAGACCTTCCCAGGACCAGAATGCAATTTACTGCCAGTAGAGGTCCACCCAGGTGTTGACTCATCTCAGCCCACTTCCTCCTCACCAGCAGCAAGAGGTCTTCTGCTTAGCTTCCCAGTCCTGTGCCAACAGAAGGAAGTGAGCGAGCAGGCTTAGCACAGCTCAAGTCACTTGAGGAGCCTTGGTATATGTGAAGGGGTTAGCACCACCAAAAAGATTCCTGCTACAAGCAGCATGAACACTTTGAGCAGAAGGATGAACAAAACCACCTCTCCTACCTCTACATTTAAGCCCACGTGTCCTCCTTGCAGGAGACTAGTCTACAACACCTTGGGGTACTTTTAGCCTGAAAAGCCTGACCATACCTATGCATACATCGAGAGAAGATCTCCAGCCAAACCACCTGACCATATCTCCTGGCACAGGCAAAGTGTGGGTGCTCACTGCCAAATGCTGATCAACATATACAAGACCAGCTTGGCCAGGATGGAGAAGGTCAGCTTGGCTTCAGCTGACTGGGAGCTGACTATGGCCAAGAAAAACCTCAGAGTGGCTCTCACCACCTTGCTGTAGAAAGCAATGAAACAATTCTCAACACCTTCTCCAAGCCCTCCAGTTCTGCACCAAGGAACTCCATCCATTCAGGGAACTGCTCAAGGGTGCATGGCTGCTCCCCAGCATGTTCTTCTTTTTACTGGTGTGAAGGTATAATGCTTTATTTCCAGTTATATTAAGAGGCACAGTTCAACCTGCTGCTTCCAAGGGAAATTTGCCTTCTCTACACATTGCTCTGCTGATCTTTCACTAATAGTGTCTCTCCAGAATGCTCTTACCCAAGTTCTGTATTTCTTCAGCTGGTGTAATAGATGAGGCATTTTGGTAAAGCCAAGGTTCAAGTTGAGTCTTTTGCATATGGACTTCTCTAAACCCCCAGGCTTCACCTCAAGAACATGTGTATTTGTCCTGTGCAGGAGGAGCACTGGACCAAATGCTGTCTTTCTGCAATCTCCTTTAAGTTCACTGAATCTTTAGGCATCCTATAGAAAGGAAATTAATACTTTTAAAGGGAAAGAATGTGTTTAACTCTTTCCTTTTTTTCTCTCCCTCTGGATCTCTGACAGTAAAATCAACTTCTGTGATTTTCCATCAGTTTTTTTTTCCTGCAGCTTTTACACCATCATTTTTATATCACTCTTTCAAAGTCATTCAGATTATGAGAAAACAGTTAAGTTGCTTCAAAAGCCTCAAATTCTGTCAAATAGGAATTTCAGCTATGCCAAACACAGCCATTTGAAGCAGTGCTTACCAGAGAGTCATTGATTTTTCTCCTCCAGGCACAGTCCATGAGGATTTGGGGAAGGAAACTCGACACAACTTAATCTGATCACAAAAACTGAATGTCAACCAGATTCTGTACTTATTACTGTTTCATACTGCAGGAAAAGCAATACATTAGGAGACCAAGAAAGCATCCAAAGATTTATACAGCAAAAGAAATGCTGATCAATCTGTTGGCATCCTTAAAATCAAGTCATTTAGTGCTCAAAAACCAGGAAAATGCTCAAAGACAAAATTTAACATCTTTTGTGTGCAGCTAGCCTCAAGGATTCACGCAGCATCCATTTCAGGCTTCAAACCAGTACCTCAGTAGCTCTTTAAGGTGTCCCTCAAATTAGGAAAGTGAACAAGTTTACACACAATAACACCTGGAAATGAAGCCGATTCACAGAAATCCTGCAAGCCTTGTGCCACAGAGCAGACATCCAAAGCTGATCCCATTCCCAACCCAGCCAATGCCAGGATCCTGCCTGATTTCAACAGAACAGCAGACCCTGAACACTTGTGTGGATACACATCCCAACTTCTCCTGCCACAGCCTCACAGAAGACTGTCACCTCAGAAGAGACACAGGGATTTCTGTAGTGCAGTCAGTGCTGGGACAAACCTTCACTCTCATTTTCTGTTTTGTTGGATTTTTATGCTCCATCATGCAAGCAATATTTACTTAGGAAACATCTGCCTTGCTGGAGATGGGTAGTGCTCCTAAATGCATCCAGACAAAGATGTACAAAGACATATAATTAAATGTCATTCTTAGGCCAGTTCCCATCTGGGACATGGTGGTTCCAGAAGAAGCAAGCCTTGGCCATCCCTCCTTAACACCTTCCTGCAGCATCCTGACAGACAGTTCTCTGTGACAACACCTGGTCATGTCGAAGGACATCACATGCCAATTTGTCACTCCCTGGATTGAAATTAAGGTCTGAGAAATCCAGAGATCATGACTGGCCTGAGCTAAATAGATATTGCTGTTTCTTGCAAATTCAAATCACATTTGGGAACCATTTAAATCAGACCCAAAAAGAGGTGGACTATCAGGTAGCCAGTTTCCTTGCAGTGGAAAAATACAGGACAGGGAAGCAGGGATTAAGAAAATTTGGATTCTTCCTGGATTGTGACTTTTCCAGACTGGGTGGTGAAAGAGGGATAACATATACAACTCCTGTCTTTTCCAGCCCCCAAACCTCTAAATCCTTAATATGCACACACACACAGGACAAAAGAGGCTGAAAAGCCCTCAGGAAGTTCACCTGTGGACTGCCTTTGTAGTCAACAGTGATTAGCTTCTCCAGAGGGAAGCTGGAGAACACCCATTAGGTTCCTGCTATACACTGCCCTTCAAAGGACCCCCTCTTTCTCCACTGACTCCCTGGAGATCCTCTGGAAACAGGTCTCCCACAGCTAGTGTTAGCTTCTGGAGAAACTACCCTTTCCATATCAAAGTCAAACCTCTAACTGAGCTCATAAAAGCAAATGTATAATGAACAAGGAGGGGATAGAGTAACTCTGCTTTCCTGTCACAGAGTCTCCACAGTTCTCAATGCTCACCCTTTGTTTGAGAGCATTTGCTTGAGGATCAGCTCTTTGTTCCCTGGGAATTCATCTTCTGCCACTTTCTCCTCACACCTGGAGCTAGCTCTGGAGGTCGATGGTAAATGAAATATTTTGTTGTTACTGGGAAGTATAAATGCATCCCAAGCAGCACAAGAGCAAACCTGCACTGCCTCATTTGGAGGGAGAATTAGCTCCCATACCTCAGAGGACTCCAAAGCCTCTGAGCTATGGAGCCTGCTTCTCCATTTCTTTCATGCTGAAGTAATTTTCCTTTATGTAAGTAATTACTTTACATCAGGCCAAAGAAACAAACTACCTCCACAGGTCAGCCCTTAGAGCACTCCCTCTCCAGCAGGATGAATAGGCATTTACATCAAGTACAACAGTTCCAACTGGAAAAGCTCCAAATGAGAAAGAATCACTGCAGAGGACCCACTAGCCTGGGCCCTCAGGTTGGCCAGGACAGCCTCAGGGACAAGTCACCACTCCAGAGGATGCCAAAGAGGAATGCATCACCCAAACCCCAGTTCCTCCTCTGCTGACCTAGCTGCTGCTAGCTAGTCTGGGCTTTTCCCTGCTTTTTCAGAAAAACACTTCAAATGCTCTAAGTAATTTCAGTGCAGAACCAGCAAAATGTATTAAATTAATAGTTTTTTCTGAGGGGGGAGGCAGCAAACCCATTTCCTACCACGTTCACTTCATCACAAACCTCTCCTGTCTAAAGCCTTGGTCACCATCTCTAACATCAAAAGCTAAGGGCAGGGATCTCTCAGAGAAACTGTGAGGTTTCACCTCAATGTCCTAACAAAAGAAGGGTGTAAGAGTATTAAGGCAAGGTAGATCATTAACCAGCACTCATCTCCTGCTGGGTATCTCCTGCTTTCTGAAAATAATTCCTCCCTCCAGTAGAAAATAAAACCCACTGCATTGAGAGGTTTGCTCATGCAGGAAACCTACTGTGGGCATCCAGCTTCTGCTTCAGAGTCAACTCCTGCAAAGTCCTCTGAGCCCTGGAGCTTAGAGAGCTCTTTTAGCCCCTTTAGCAATGGTGTGATTCAAAAGTGGATAAAGCATGGTCCTTACAGATCTCTCTGAAAGTTTGCAAACTTCCAAACAAGGGATTCACAGAGAGCTTTCTGTGGAGTCAGTGTGTCTTTCAAGGCAGCCATCCCACAGCTACCCTATTTTTCTAAGCTACTTAGTTTTGATCTCCTCCTGTTCAGAGCCCAGGCCCCCCATCAGGTAATGAAATGATTGCAATGTCTTTTCTGAGGTTCCATTGATGCTTTTGTGGCATTTAGCTATTTGTTATTTCCAGATGGAGTCTTAAAAGCCTCCTCCCAGAACAATCAAACACATGGTGCCTCAGACCACATCCCAGCTGCTTTCAGACTTGGACTTTCAACTTTTTAGGATGCTATCTCTGCAATTTTAATTATATATAACATTCACCTTTTCAGCAGCAAATGAAAGGCTCATTTCAAGTTGCAGCAAACGTCGAGAGCTGGAGAGGAAAGGCTGTGAGAATAGATTATGTCATTCTGTCGCTTTGGTTAGACTCTCCCTTGGGGGTTGTCAGCCTCTGATGTTTCAGCTTGCCTCTGCTGAAACGCATCTGACACAAGGGAATCTCCCCTGAGATGCTCAGGCCACTGCCTACAGAAGCCAGAGATAGCAGCGAGTTGCAGCGGAGCAGGGAGAGGGGTGCAGGGAGCTGCAGATAGCTCCTATGAGCTTTCCATGCAGGCATGTGAGCAGCTGCCAGCCAGTGCATTCTTGTGCATCCCCTCTGCCATAATCAACCTCCAACTCATTTCTCAGCACCATCCTGCAACAGAACTCTCCAGCAATCCAGTCTTGTACAGCTAATTACCTCTTCACCTGATCCACAGAGATCCACAGCAGCAACCCTCTCTTCATTCTCCTGCAGAAGTAGCTAGCAGCATCCTACACCTCTCCCTACACAGGCATCCCAAACCACCTGCCCCCAAGGGTTTGGAATTGCCCTTGGACTCAGAGCCAGCTTTAGGACGCTCCCAACAGCTCATCAGCAATTCATCTTCAGACAGCATTAAATTAATAGGCCCTTACCTTCCACGTTCCTCCAAGCACCCAGTGTGTGTCAAGACCTCATTCCCAGCTGGGGACGCTAGAGGAGCATATGTCTCATGTGCAAGGGCAACCACACTCCCTTCTTATGGCAGATTGCAACCTCCCACCCACATCCACCTGAGCCCTGCTCCTAGCCCACAGCCAGACACAATGCACAACTTTTGCTCTCTTCTGCTGTTTACATCTATCACCTGAAAACAATTCTCTGTCCATTAGGCACTCAGGTGGGATGCAGACATGGCATTGGTGCTCTCAGTTATCGGAGGGTTCATGACACCAACCCTAAGCTGTCTCAGCTGGCTCCTGGTGACCTCCTCACCTCCTAGTCTGTTTTGAAATAGTGAAATTAGTTACACTTGTTTCCTTTTGTGAAAAGAGTTGTGCATCTTAGCTCCTCAACAGTGCCTGGCAATCCTAACTAAGAGGTAAGAAGAGGTGAAATAAAAATGTTATATCCAAGTGTGCTAAAGGGGGAGTTTATCATGTCATTTCCTAAATTTGAGTGTGAGTTCCTCCTGGACACCTGCAGAGTAAACTCCTGATTCTTACAAAAAACACCAGAGGTCAGGATCACAAGCTTGTTGCTCTGCTAAAAAAACTAGTGTATTCCACCAGCAAGGTGGTCCCACAGTCCTTGCTTCTGCTGGTGCATAGGAAGATCACGCAGCTTTAGGTCAGACAGCATGTTCCCAGTGCTGGCCAGACTCAGAGCCTCAAAATGGCACTTTCAGCCCTTCCAGCTAGCAGCAGGGGAATCTTGACTGACTAAAAGTAGGAGACTCCTCTCTGAACCCTTTAACAGAGCTGCCCAGCCAAAGGCCAGCCGTGCACAGGAAGCTCCTCCAGCTCAGAGCCCAAAGAGGTGTGACTGTGAGAGCTAGCTAGTCAAGCAACGATTCTCAGAAACCAGGATGGAAACCCCATTTTATCTTCTGGAAGCAACAAAGGTGAGTAAACAGAAGGCACCTTTAAACTGAGGCTCATCTTGCAAGACAAAAGAGTGACATCATGAACTAGCAAGGCATGGATCTCCACATCACCCAGGAGGAGATGATGCACCTCACCTCCCCTTGCACTACCAGGTTTTGGCACACTAGCTATTCAAATGCTGCAACAGTGCAAATCTTCAACAGCAATGGCTACAGACAGAAGCCTCTTCATGGAAGGGTCCACATGAGATCTGGAGCTCTCTGGTGGAGAGAGTTTCCTCCAATGGGACAGTCAGTTCCTTCCTCCTGCCCACAGAGCAGATCCAGCTCATTATCTCTCTCCCAGTGTTGTTTGGTTAGGCGTGCAAATATCATGATCTATGGTTCACTGGAGACAGACTTTATTAGATACTAAATCCTGATAGTTCAGCACCTACATCTAGTTTGAAATATCTCCAGTCACAGCCGTTCTACCACATTCATCAGCATCTTCTACTGCCACTAAACCGTTATTGCAGTAAACATTTAATTTGATCTTTAATCTGTATTCTCTCAGCTTCATCTTAAACTCATTTATTTCCTGATCTGTCCACAGTGACTAATGAGAATAATTGGCCCCTCTCCTCTTCCTGCAACAGTCTTTGATGGATTTGCAGACAGTTAGGTATCCACCCACAGCTGTCTTCTCTCTCGACTGAGCTTGCCTGGCTCTCCCAACCTTTCTTTACAGGTCTTGCTCCTTCTAAATCCAGGATCTTGTCTTTGCTCACTCCCTCACACTCTCCCCAGTCCTTCCCTTTCTTAGAGGCGCAGCCTCCAAACAAAATGCAGTTATCTAAGCAGGACTTAACCCCATCTGTCACCAGTGCTAGACACATCACTAGTCTGAACACAGGAGGACTGCATACGGAGCACGTGGGCTGGGCAGCAGGTCCAGCAGGGGATGGTGGTACCAAGAGTGATTCATCTCTGGACTGGTGCTTCAAATCCAGACTGGGAGTGGAGTAAGCAAGAACTAGATAGCCACATTTCACAGCTAGATAGCCAGCCACACACACAGTCCGAGTAGTGTAGGCTGACTGCTACCTTGAGAAGTAATTTAGGAGTTCATCATGTGAAGAGTTAACTGGACCTGAGCTCCTACATGTCTAGCATGCCAGAGGTGAGTGGGAGTGGCAGAATCCACCATGGATTTCCCAGGTCATACAAACTGATGGCCCCACACCTCTTGATGGATAAGCAATTAGCAGAAACAAGACTCCAAACAGACCATGAAGACCAAATTCCTGATTTTCCCCCTAAAAGTGTTTCTTCCCTATTACTGTTCCAGCACAGCCATGCACACCAACATTGATGACACTGTACGTGCTCTGGGAACACTGAAAAACCTTCACTGTTCAGAGCTGGCAACTCAACATTCCACCTGAGCCACTTTCCATTTGGGATCCTTTCTTGTGGATGGGGTTAGAGCCACAGGGAGTGAATGCTCTATAGGTTTTGGCTTAGCTCCCATTTCATTTTGACCAGTAATCACACTCTCATTCCAAATTTCCCATTTTTTCCCCCAAATACTTAATCAATCAACCTGTACAGGAGGCTCTGAAACACAGACTTTGATTGCTTGTGTTAGGAAGGGAATGGACACATCCAGCACACTTTGCAGTCTGTATTAGAAAGTATCAGCTGATACTGAATCTTAACTCATGCCCTTTCCCTCTCCCTCTTTTTTAGTGGCCCTGTGTACAGAAAAAAAGGACTATTTTCATTGCCCTCACATTAAGCATATTCAGTGTACATGTCAAAATTAAAGGAAGAGAAGCCTGTCCCTCCTCCTGACCAGAGCCAATGTTTGCTCCTGCTTTCAAGAAAGCACCGAACAAAAAGCAGTCTTGCCTTAAGAGGTCCAAATCAGCCATGGTTTGAGTTGCCTTGATCACAGCATGGTTTGCTCACTGCCTGTGTTTCTGAGAAGACAGAGAGGGTTATTTTTCTCTGCAGCTGACCTCAAGTGCAGGGAGGTACACTGCCTGGTTTGTACAGATCACCACCATCCACTTGGTTGACTCTCACACACACCAACTCTCATGACTCCAGCTGAGAGCCGGTAGTTTGTGGGTTAAGGAAACCATGAGCTCTTGAACTATAAAGGGTGGCTCCTTTGGAATTATTTTTTTACCCAACATGAGAAGCAGCCGGTTCCCAGGCAGTTAGCACCATGTCACTCATTTTGCCACAGCAAGCATCAGTCCATCCTGCCAGAAACCTCTTCTCTTGTCTTCAGATGACCAGAGATGCAAGATGGGTAAGTCAGAGAGATGATGGAGCCCCCTTGAAGCTGGAGAAATGTCTTTTTAGTTCCCATCAAGGCACACTTAGCTAAAGCAGAAACACAAGGCTCAGGAGGAGGGACAAGGCAGGGGTAGCAGGAGGACCATGTTCAGCTTTAAGTATCTTATTTTCCTGTATTTCCCCTTCCACATATTTCAGTGCTGTCATCTTCAAACTGCCATTTCACCTTAGGCAGGGAGGCACCCAGGGCAGGAGCTAGCCCCTCCAACTGCGACGAAGCAATGCAATCAGTAATTTGCTTCACTGTGGTTTAAAGAAAGCTTGTGGACAGGAGGGTGGAGGAGAGATCAGGCTAATAGCAGATAGCTTATCAGCCATGTTTCTCCCAACCACTCCCTGCTTTTCTGTCAAGGATAAATGTATCTCCAAGAAGGCTAATCACAAATGGCAGAAGAGCCAGGCCCCAATGGCCAGCAGAGTGGATATTGCCAGGATCCTGCCGTAGATTGGGCAATCACAATGGAGCCACCTCTCTCCAAAAGATCATCTCTTCCATCTCTCCTATTAACTAATCCATTGCTTGGTTATAAACTGCAGTTTCCACAAAGGGAAAATAAATAAATAAATAAGTACGCCCTCTGCATATTCTGCAGCTGTAAGAGACCTGTCTTTCCCAGCTGCCCACCAAGCCATGCTGATGAGTAGAGTACAGCCAGTGCAGAGCTGTGGCTTCCCTAAAAACCAAGCAGATTAAACTTCCAGGGAGCAGCCCTCAGCCTGGGCTATCTCACAGGCAGCTTCTGCACATCCTGAGGAGCGAAAGATGGGAGTGATGATCGGAGCCCATTGCAGAGACAAGCAGTGCTGCCTGTACAGCACTCCCATCCTCTGCCAGCTTGGGGGAAGGAGAAAACAGAACTGGGAATCAAATCCAGACCTCCCACATGGTACTGCAGAGACTCTGATCCTCAGTGCCAGCCCAGGCAAGGCGAGGCCAATGTGGGAATTCAAGCGCAGCTCCACGCGCTAGCGCAGAATGGCTCTGGCACCTGAGACAAGGTCCACCTGCCCTCTCCCAAACCAAGCTCAAGGAACAGCCCCAGCTGAGCTCCAGCAGCAGGTGAAACATGGAAATGACTGCTTGCCATCTTTCCACACCCCACTCCANGTAAGTGAAGGTTTGGGGATAGGGTGGCAGTTCATAGGTTGATAGGACATTTATACAGGGGCTGTTGGTAATTCAAAATGACAACAAAGAGAGTCAAAGCCTAAATTATATGCAGATGAAGGGTTGGGATTTTTGCCCCTGCTCTGTATTTTCTATCTCTCCATGATCTCTTCATGCTTTTGCATGCACAGGTACAGGGTAAACCTCAGCCATCAACACAGGTATCCTAGAACCCTGCCCAGACCAGGATGGATGGGAGCAGCTCTTGACACCTTCCTTTGCTCAGCCACAGTCTCACTGACAAAGGGACTGCAAGAGGCACCAGGACTGGTGCAGCAGGTGTGTGTCACCAGATCAGGGACCGGGGCACCTGGAAAGAGGAGTAGCAGTTTTGACCATGCTTCTTTCCTTTTCCCTGCTGAGATCTGCCCCTGTGTACCAAAGGCAGAGCCAAGAGGAAACTGCAGCAAGTCTCACCAACCTAAGGCTCTTTTTCCACTCCTCTCTTGACCTACTCCATCCTGTCCCAACCATCTGAGACCCTCACCCAGGACTGGGAGACAAGCTGGGAACCAGAGAAGAACAGATCTGCAGAGGCAACGCAAGCTGCTGCTCTAGGCTGGCGTGGGTGAGCGCTTAAAATTCACCCATGCCCACACCTACCCTCTTACAGAGCACCCTGCACCCACACACACCCTGCTGTGCTCTCCAGAGCTGCAGTTGGACCACACCAGGTCACCTCCCACCCCACAATGCCACATCTCTGCTCTGTTCCCTAAGGCCTTGGGTAGCAGGGCAATGTTGGGGCCGCATGAGCTGCTTACCCAGCCTTCCCTGCCTGCAGGAGAACCTGCTGCCCTCCCTACACTGCTTGCAAGGCCTGAGGTAGCTGTGCTTGATGGTAGGGGGGCAATATTAGAGGACATCTCCTTTTACCCATGCAAGAGCTGACAATGGAAGGCGAGAAGTCCCAGGTAAAGGTACCAGCAAGAGAGACTGGAAGGTAAAGGCAGGATGATGATGTAGGCCCATGTTCCCTGCCCCAACATCTCAGAATCAAAGCTGCAAGACCCCTCCCCAGCTTCCATCCACCCTCTGCTCTACCCTTACCCAAACCTGGCGCAATTCATGGCTGGGAAGGGCTACAACAGGGATGGATGTGACATCCTCTTGGGCTTGGTGCCCTGCAAGAAGGGCTGGTGGCCGTGGTGATCAGAGCTGGGCACTGCTCTCCAGGGAAGCAGGCAGCCCTGAACACAGCCCAGTCCTGCCAGATAGGCAACTTTCTCCCCTTCCTTCCAAACTGCCTGCAAAATGCAAGTCAGGGGGCAGAGGGACAGGGGCTGAAGGAGGCTCTCCCAGCATCCGACATCGCGGTGCATCACACCCGGACCCTGCTAGCATCCCTCCTGGAGCTAATGCTTTTAAGAACCGAAGGAGGGCGAGACAACCTCCCAGGCCGGGCGGTGCTGTGGTCCCGCCGGGATCCGGCAGGATGCGGGAGCTGCAGGGCCTGAGAAATTCCTCGCGAACAGAGGAGGAAGGCTCCCACATGCCCTCCTCCCCGCACAGGTAAACTTTCTACTCCCACTTGCAGATGGAGCAGGAGGGAGGGAAGCGCTCTGGAAGGGAGGATCCAGGCGTGGATCAGCCCTGGGAAGCCTTAGATATTTATAGAAGCACAGAATATGGCAGGAAAGGTGGCTCTCAACCCCTCGACGGGGAACCGCTCCCCGTTCTTAACAATAGCCCGACGAAACACCCTAGGAGCCGTGGGAAAGAGCCGCCGGGAGGACCAAAGCGAGGGAGGGAGGGGGCAGGAGAGGGGCGCGCCCCCGCCGCAGGATGCTCTGGGTGCTCCAGGGGCTGGAGGCTCCCAACCACCGCCCCGACCCCCGGCGGGGGGGCTGAGGTGTGGGGTGCGACCCCCTCCTCCCGCTGTGGGCTGAGCCTATGCTCTGTATTGCCTCCCCTCGCCCAGTGGCAGGCCTTCGGTCTACTGTACGGACTAGAGGAAAGGGGAGGCAGGTCGGGGGGAGCCCAGGCGGGGTCCGATGGTCGGGGTGCGAGACCGCCCCAGGGGAGGGCTGTAGAGCGGCAGCGGTGCGGCAGCTCGCACCTTTCCCTTCCCGCAACCTACCCCACCCTCCCCTTCTCTCTCGGCGTGGGGGGCGCGGAGCCCCACGCGTGGCGGAGGGCACGGGCTTGAGGCTTAAAATAACCCCGAGACGTTCAACACCTTGTGCCCGGCGCTG